>SKCR01044823.1:0-107247 GCA_019454045.1 Zanthoxylum bungeanum | reverse complement strand
AGTTGTTGTGTTTCAGTACTAAGTGTTGAGTCGAAATGTATGTAATTTTAAGTTTATGAGAATTTGTATTTTATGTTAATAAGTTTGGGCAATGGTTCCATGTTCAGGTTATAGTTAAGTTAAGACAGTAGCAAAGTATACAGTTAGTATGTCAGAGGCTCAGGGGAATATTATGGCTTATTCCTCGCATACATATGGGGCTGCCCAGGTCAGCCCCAATAGTACTTTCACAGTTCATGGGCTGCTCGAACAGTGACCAGTTCACTGTTTGGACAACGGATAACTGGTAAACCAGAAACTCACTCGGTAAAATCGTTTTTCACCGTTTTAATGTATTTTAACTCCGAAATAATTTCTGGCAATTGTTCCAATGCCTAAAACACATCCAATACATTTATATAACATAGTTTTCATCACCAAAATCACAGAAATTTCAGATCTGATTTGGTAACCAAAATTATCATTTTTCATGTTTTAAATCCAATTTTCTCAACATTACTCATATTAATATTTACACCAACCAAAATAACCACAAATGAAGAACTCAAGAAAAAATCTAGGAGTTACAAGAGTGTTCATAACACTCTAGAATGGCAAAAAGTCATCAAATGATAAAATTGTACTAATATTATACTAATATTACTCAATCTTACATTACATATGCATCTAGCCTCTAAATCCACCCTCCAAAACAAAAAGCCCCAAAATCCAAGAAATAAAGAAACCCTAGAACTATTCTAGATGCTCAAGAACAAGAAACAAACTTTCTAAGCTTAAGAATATTGAAGATTACCTCAAAATCTCCTAACTTTCTTAAGCTTTCTTCTTGATTTCATCACTTTCTTTCAAGTTTCTTCAAGGAAATATTTTGGGAGCTTTCTATGGAGATGAATTTTGACCAAGGCTTCTAATGAAAGAGAAAAGAAATTTTTTCACTTTATATAAGAGGGCTAAGACGAAATTGGGGGTAAAATGGTCATTTAAATTTCATTTAATCATAATTAAAGAATTCAAATTCAATTTGAATTCTTCAAGCTTAAAAACTCATGCCACTTGTTACCAATAATATCTCCCCACTTATCATAATAATTATGACTTATGAATATGATATTTAAATAACTAAATAATTAATTAATATAAATATCTATATATGTATTTTTTATTGATATTAAATAACAAAATACATATATTTATGACATGTGTCAAAATCTCATTTGACAATTAATTAATATGTATCAAATCAAATTTTGTATCAAATATAAATACATATTAATTATTAATTGACCAAATCCCCATAATGCATGTATTTTCGTTTAACCGATTAAACGATTCAAATTAACTCATTTAATCCGATAAAGTATTATAAATAATCTATATTATTCATGATGCGTTGCGCAAGTGCTCAACGTGTACACTTCATATTATGGGACTCTCTAAGTTTAGGTTTATCCATCACAGCATCAAATTTCGTGTCCATAATTCACCCACTCGTAAATTATGACGACCACAGATAATCTCGCTAAACTATGCAAGTCGAGGTTATTACATACGTATAATCCCTCTGTCACAGGCTATCAATATTGTACCGGGGATATAGTAGGAACGTCAAATTCCTAAGGTATAAAACAGTCGACTTTCAAATTTACGATCTCTAAATAACACTCGGAACTCGCTTCCGAAGTATACCACGGCCATGGATTTACTAGATCGCAAACACATTCAAGATACCTATGCCCTGTACACAGGACTGACAGATTCTATCTGATACTCAAAAGATATCATGAGCATCAGTCCACACCCAACGAACAGGCGGAGGTCAGATCTAAATAGACCAGTGACGTGAATGCCATCAAAGTGTGGAGGATGTCTCATATATCCACAGTGGTATCTCATGTCGAAGGACCACTATGCTACTTAACTCGAGAAGATTCCTATTGATATTGGTGTACCATCTATTAGGAAATCTTCGGTGAGTCGTTCATTGTTTATCAAATAAACACCTACACGTCTATACGAGTCTCCCAAGACTCATGGTTCATTGGGATAAACCATCAGACCAAGTCTTGATATACGACATGTACTGGTCTCAACAGATTTTACTAACCGACCCGTGTCAGTAAATCTTGACCAGGAACTTTATTTGAGAATATACAACTTATAGTGACGCTTCCCAATGTCAATTACAAACTACGTTGTAAATGCGCACTACGTTGTAAATCCTGGGGTCTTTGTCTAATATATATATACCACTAAATCAGATTTAGTTTCAATATAATAATAATTAGATCGAATACGTATATAAAAATAAGAGGTACAACCATTAAGTAAGTAATATTATGGAAAAAGGAATTGTTCGTATTCATGAATCAGACATAAATACGATCCAAATTGGCACTCTAAGCACCAACCCTAACAATTTCTCCCACTTGATCTAGTGCCAATCCATGGTATCATATACACATCTCAACGTGTATCACATACTCATGGCCCTCAAGAGTTCACCTAGCACTCAAGAGGTAGGCAATAACAAGTAGGTTCGCTATAATATATTGAGTTTGTCCAACAAACCCAATCGTTTCCCTTAGCCAGCATCATTCATATTTTGTATAACCTCAGTTATACATCAATATGACTCAGACGCGACATCAATATTGTGCTACAGCTACTGAGTTGTCTATGTATTAGGGATCAAATCCAATACTATGAGACAACTGCAAGCACAACACTAATATCAAAACTTCTAATCTATAAGGTCTATTTGCAACTTCATAAGTCAATACTTCATAAGTTGCAACTAATTCTACTCACACAGTAGAATCATCTGTGACACTCCTACTGCATCTTTTCTGACTCTATATGACGTAGACCATCTAACGTCATAATTAGACTCAAAACTAAGCTGACCCTAGTGGTTGCGGACTATATTCTCCATGAATAAGAAACTCATTCTTAATATCTCAAAGATAACAAAGAACATGTTTCAAGACCCATCCTATGGTCTACATGGTATCCAAATAGCTCGTAATAATTACGATTAAATTGATATCTTTAATCGCACCTAATATAGTATTCATTATGCCATCATCCTATGATGCATAAGATTGACTAGACATTCTAATCAATTTATCTTTCGACAAAGGAATCATCCTTTACGAAAGATGAATACTATATACAAGAGACACACTAACTGTTAAACATTTATACTACTTGTCAAAACGTTATACTAATTGTCTCACAAATAGTCTTGTTGTGTCCTTTATTAGATCATATATAATGCACGACTAATGGGAATATCTCACAAGTCTCTTATTTTATATCATATATAAAACTTTATATCGAATATAACAAAGACTACTTCGACTACAATCACGGAGAAAAGAAGACTTAGGTAAACCTTTTACCTCGCAAACATCTCATTATTACATTAATAATGATAATGTAATTAGGATATATATAACACCAGAAAGAAATATGTACGCTCATAGTAACATTACTATCACATATGTATTCTCTATGATTTGATAAAATCAGACAATCTGACTAATATCAAAATTAGAGAACACATATTTCTGGAAAGCTCATCTGAGTCTACAATAGGCTCTATAAGGTAGTATACCAAACTGCGATCTTAGCAAAATACAAACTCCAGGGCCATTCTAGAATGATCTCTTCAAGCAAAGAAATCACAACGGATATCTTCTCCAAGAAATCATTAGGAACGCAACTTTGCATTCCTAGCTAAAATACATAGTTTAATATCAACATTAACCAACATATATTTAATTATTCAATTAGTGTAACTAGAGACAAGTTTCCTCAGAAACTACAATAGATTACTGAGTATAAATTTTCTCACTTTCATATTATAAAGGTCAAACGTTTAATAAGCTCACTTTGCTTGTGCTGCGCAAACCATTTGCACATTTTATGAACAATTCATAATGAAAGCTTAATCAAGTTCAAAAAACTTGATCGTAGTAAGCTACGAACAATCTTAAATATATTATTCAATGCTAACTTCCAAAATCGATATCAAATATCGCTCCCACTATAAGTTATAGGATAATTTTCTTCGATAAGAAAACAACAGAACTATTTAGTATCAAATACATCGTAAATGATTCTGACATCCTATTGGACTTATATGGAAGATGTCTAATGGTCTTTTCATCTTATTAATTATGTAGTTCCAATTATAGTTTATCATTCTCACATTTGACTTCAATAAGTCAAGTCTTTTCTACAATGGTCAACATCTGATGTTATACACCAAGTAATAAAATAATTTTATTAATCGGGATCGTAGAAAATATATTCTATCAAATAGAATATAATATTATATCAAATAGAATATAATATTCTATTAAATAGAATAAATGATAAACTTTTTCTTGTTCCTCTGAGGCGTAATTGTTCCTCCGAGGCGTAAGTACTTTTCAATTATATAACCATTACACAAAAGAAAGATTCAAATCTCAAACTTTTAAGATTCAAATTTTCTACTTATACATATCATATACGTAACTGTAGAAA
Organism: Zanthoxylum bungeanum; assembly: GCA_019454045.1. Lineage (NCBI taxonomy): Eukaryota > Viridiplantae > Streptophyta > Magnoliopsida > Sapindales > Rutaceae > Zanthoxylum > Zanthoxylum bungeanum. The sequence continues at coordinate 102,714 of SKCR01044823.1, read as the reverse complement.
CTAATGGAACCTTAATTAAAAGGATGAATTAGTATTACTGGAGCATATCCCCAAGAGTATTGAAACTAATTCGGTAACATTCAATAACAAACAAATCAAATCATATAAGATTTGATTTCTCCCACTAACCAATTCCATCACGATGGAATCGTAGAAGGATAATATTGAGTAAGAATCATATTCATTGAATAATCTTAGAACTAATTGCCATAAATTCATATGTTTGATTGTATCACACATCTTTGAACAATTCAAAGGTTTATGATGAATTTTAAAGATATAGTTTTCAAAACTTCAAATCGGGAATATCTTTGAACCATTCAAAATATTCTATCCGCGTTTCATCATAAACATATTGAAAGTTCTTGAACCATTCAAGAAGTTCAATATGTGTTCTTTTAGAAACACGTAACTAAGTCATGACAACTCATTAACTAAGTTACGAAGTAAAGAAAACTATTCAAGGCAATTTATAATTCATTAAACTACATACATCCAATGTATTAGTTTAATAAATCTGTGGTCCAATGACGATCATTGGTTAAATGAGATTTAATCATATTCTCGAATAAAATATTCATTAAATGGATAAGGATATGTGGTGTGATCTCGTACTAGACCATTCTTTACCATATAGAATAAGCATCTAATGCTTAAGTGATAAAATCTCATAAAGCACTGTTATAAATTATTTACTTAACCAAATATTTTTCTTAATATTTATCTCTATATCAATAACACTACTAGTCGTATGAAAATATGTAACAACTGTTTATAAAGAACAAGTAACTATCTAATAGTCGCAAGTTCTAATATCAAATACCAAATTAATCATTAAATAATATTTTAAATAATTAGACGGGAGATCTGGTATCTAATGCATATAGTTGTCGTATTGTGAGAATCAATATTCTCTATACACAACTATACATATTTCATTTCTTTAGCTTTATAATTTACCTTCAACTATTCACAACAATTGTAAATAATTTATTAGCAAACTGTGTCGGACACATTACTTCTAAAGGTCAATAAAGCCAAGAAACGTCATTATCAGATAAATAAATACCTAATGGGGTTTTCTTAATGCCAGTAAAGAGTCTCGAGACATAAACTAATTTATGTCATTTTTTACTGCACAAGAAACTATTCTCTCAAGAGAATTATATCCTAAAATAGATATCTATTTAGATTACCTAATGTGACTTAGTAAATAAGTCATTAACCATCTTGATTTTTCAAGAAAATCAGAACAACAGTTCCCTATGGTTTAGATTAATCTAACAATATCCAAGCTGATGAGCGGTAAATATATCACTATTTACTGCCCATTTGACCTAATATTGTTTTTTATAGTTTCTCGGGTATTGTGAATATTTTTATGTGTTTTGTGTTATTTTGAAGATAAATAAAGTTTCAGAACTCACTGGAATTGAATAAGGCTAAAACGGTGAAATTTAGATCAAAAAGGGCAAAATAAGAAATTCTCTATTCACGCATCGCGACGCGTAACATCCTCTGCGTCGCGACTCACAACCAATTATTCAGTTGTCGATATGTGTCATCCCATGCATCATCATGACATCATTACTGTAGCACGCGTCGCGACTCAAACCCTCAATGCGTCGCGATGCCAAGCCAATAATTCAGCTGCCGACACTTGTACAGTATTGTAGTGCGCGTCACGACGCGTGGCTTTTTTGAAGCCTATAAATTGAGGTTAAATTCATAAGGAAAATTCATATTTTCTTCTGGGGATTTCCTTAATAATACTAAGAAGATAGTATCTTGTTTGTTTATTTACAGCTTTCTTGTATTTAATTTTTATTTTAAGCAATAGATCTTTCTTTGTTTTACTTTAAAGTATGAGTAGGTAACTTCTTTCTGCTGGGGTGAAAGGTAAAGCTTTTATTATTATAATTTAGATTATTCTCCCTTAGTTATAATATATAAATTATCTTAAAACCTGACTTAATGGGATACCGCCTTTATGGTCGGTTGGACTTAATTAAATTAATTTTAACCTGACTTAATTGGTTACTGCCTTTATGGTCGGTTGGAATTAATTAAAAATCTGACTTAATCAGGATACTGCCTATATGGTTGGTTGGTAATGTCATGAAAATTTATATATTATAAGGGAGATTTCTAAATTAGAAGTAATAAAAGTGGATCCCCTAACTCGAGCCTTTTATTTTATTATTTTATTTTTAATTTTCAAGTTTTTTTTTTATGTTTTTATTTATTTATTTATGTCTTTAATAATCCTAGATATGTGTTGTAACTAAATACCTTATCTAGGGTTGTGATGAATTCTAATATCACTGGTTCATAAATTGGTTATTTTGTGTCTTGGGTAATATATTGGTTTATTTATTGAGTCTTAGTCTTAATGCTTCTTGTTAACTGGCCACTAATAAGATTGATTTGGTAAATTTAAAATGAACTTGGAAAATAGATTTTAGGTTTAGCCATAGACTCAATAGCTCACGATCTCATACTCACCATAGAGATTTCCTTACAGGATAGGAATATACCTGTCGGGCGGGGATAGCCATAATTGGAACTTAAACTTAATGAATTCGGAGTTTCCTAATTAACATCAAAATATAGTTAATTGGGTTACTTTGGGTGTTTGCATCTGACCATCGGAAGAGGCTTTTGCATAACTTTGTGTTCCAGGTTAATAAATCGATATATTGCATAAACATGAGCTAATCACTTCATCTTTAAAAGATATTGGAAGGATTAACAACCATAGATAGATTTATAATATTGATTTTTCCTTAAATTTATTTTCGCACTATTTTATTTACATGTTTTAGATAAAAATCACTATCCAACCAACAATCAAATCAATTAGATACTCGTAGACATTTAACTTCAATAAATTAATAGCTTAGGTATTAAGTCCTCGTGGAATCGATACATTTTATACTACTTGAGCAATACGTGCGCTTGCGTTACGTGTGTGTTTACCACCGATCAAGTTTTGGGCGCCGTTGCCAGAGACTTATTTATCTTTAACTATTAATTTTGGGGTTAGATACCTTTACTTGTGTCTAATTTATTTTTTCTTATTATTTTATTTTCTTATGTTTCAGGTTCTCAAACACTACATGGGAAGAAGCAGAAGCTTCGAAATCCGTCCGCATGACCTAGAAATTGAAAAAATAATCAGATAGTTGAGAAGGGAAATGCGAGAAGGCCAATAATCACATATCAACATGAACAATCAAGAACATAAACCTTTAGAGGTTGCACCACCAATTTCCAATTCGAGACAAAACTATCCGGTGGTTGAACACTCTTGCCATCAAATTCATTGCAAAATATTTTCCCCCAGCCAGAACAGCAAAGCTGAGGAATGACATCACATCCTTTGTGCAACATGACTCAGAATCCCTCTATGAAGCTTGAGAAAGATACAATGAGTTGCTCTGAAAATGTCCTCACCATGAGATTGTAAAGTGGCTACAAGTCTAAACCTTCTACAATGGACTTTCTGGACTAATGAGAACCATGATAGATGTTGCTGCTGGAGGAGCATTAATGGAAAAAGGAGAAGTTCAGGCCTGTGACTTAATTGAAGAAATGGCCAATAATAATTCTTTGTGGCTAACAGAAAGGAGCATGATCCAATGAATAGTAGGAATCCAAGAAGTAGGAGCCAACACAGCAATGAATGCCAAGTTGGATCAAATTTGCAAAAGTTTGGAAATTCTTAGCATGTAGGTTAATGATGGATCCATAAGTTCACCATATGGAGGAGCACCAGAGGTAGAATCTTACGACCAATATGATGAGACTGTGAACTATGTCAGCAATTTCAACAGACAGGGAAACAATCCATATACCAATACCTACAACCCAGGTTGGAGGAATCATCCCAATTTCGCATGGAGCAACATTGCAGGGAAAAAGAACAATCCACCACCTGGATTTCAACAACAGAACAAAGGCAGGAAATATGAAAAGAAACCAGCAATAGAAGATTTGCTTACAGAGATATTGAAAAAGCAAGAAGCCAAATACGATGCTATGTTTCAAAGCCAATCAGCTTCTGTAAAGGCACTGGAAAATCAATTGGGACAACTGGCCAATGCTCAGAGTTATAGACCGCAAGGTACCCTTCCTAGCAACACAGAACCAAATCTAAGAAACAGAGGGAAAGAGCAATGTCAAGCCATCACTTTGAAAAACAACACTGGAATCAGCAAAGATGTTGGAATCAATGCATCTACTGAGGAAGTTCCAAAAGAAAGTAGCAAAGCAGATCCACAGATGGAGGAAAAAGAGGTAAAAGAAAATGATCGAGAAAGGTTTATTCCACCTCCATCTTTTCCATAACGTCTCTGGAAACATAAACTGGACAAGCAGTTTGCTGGATTCCTGAACATAAATATGTAATAGATAGTATCATCCAGAACACAAATGTAATGCAACTTTCCACTGAAAAACTTGAAGCATGCATCACCAACATGACTGACAGAGAAATAAATGATGAGATTCTGGAATGTATCAACTATCTTGATAGAGCCTCTCACTTCTGATCGAGACCACAAGTGGAAAGTTTGGAACTACCAAAAAAGGAGCGAATCAAGCCCTCGATTGAAGAACCACAACAGCTGGAACTAAAGCCGCTTCCGAGCCATCTCAGGTATGCATACTTAAAAAACTCTTCTGATTTACCTGTGATTATTTCTTCGTTGCTAACATGGGTGGAAGAAGATAAGTTGCTGAGAGTGCTACGCGAGCATAAAAGAGCTATTGACTGGACTATCATTTTACATACATAAAATCCTGATGAATGACGAGTACAAAGCCATAGTGGAGCATCAACGGAGACTGAATCCAATCATGATGGAAGTCGTAAAGAAAGAAATTATCAAATGGTTGGACGTCGGCATCATATACCCCATCTCTGACAGCACTTGGGTGAGTCATATGCAATGTGTACCCAAGAAAGGAGGAATGACTGTAGTCACAAATGAAAAGAACGAGCTGATTCCAACAAGAACAGTGACTGGATGGAGAGTATGCATAGACTATAGGAAGCTGAACAAAGCAATAAGAAAAGATCATTTCCCGCTACCATTCATTGACCAGATGCTAGACAGTTTGTCGAGACATGAATTTTACTATTTTCTGGACGGATACTCAAGATACAATCAGATTGCCATCACCCTAAAAGATCTAGAGAAAACCACTTTTACATGCCCGTATGGTACTTTTACTTTTCGCAGGAAGCCATTTGGACTATATAATGCTCTTGCCACATTTCAACGTTGCATGATGGTCATTTTTCAGACATGATAGAACAAAGCATAGAGGTTTTCATGGATGATTTTTCTGTGTTTGGAGACTCTTTTGACCATTGCTTGCAAAATCTGGAAAAAATATTACAAAGATGTGAAGATACCAACCTGGTACTCAACTGGGAGAAATGCCACTTCATGGTGCATGAAGGCATTGTCCTGGGACATCGGATCTCACAGAAGCGAATCGAGATAGACAAAGCAAAGATCGAGACAATAGAAAAATTACCTCCACCATCATCCGTCAAAGTGATTCAAAGTTTTCTTGGGCATGCAGGATTTTACAGGAGATTTATCAAAGACTTCTCCAAGATTGCTAAACCTCTATACAATCTGCTGGAGAAAGACGTGCCTTTCAACTTCACCAAAGAATGCCACCATGCTTTTGAGATCTTAAAACAGAAGCTAGTCTCTGCCCCTATCATAGAAGCACCAGACTGGACGCTTCCATTTGAAGTGATGTGCGATGCTAGTGATTTTACTGTAGGTGCAGTTTTGGGACAACGTAAGGCAAAATTTTTTCACACCATCTACTACGCCAGCAAAACTTTGAATGAAGCACAACTCAACTACACAACAACTGAAAAGGAATTGCTCGCAGTTGTGTTTGCTTTTGATAAATTCCGCTCCTATTTGCTGGGTCCTAAGGTGGTGGTCTACACAGATCATTCAGCAATCAAATACCTGATCGTGAAGAAAGATGTCAAGCCCAGATTGATCTGTTGGGTTCCTTGCTGTAAGAATTTGACGTGGAGATCCGAGACAGGAAGGGGACAGAAAATCAAGTGGCAGATCACTTATCGAGACTCAAGAATGGAGGAACAGCTAGTAATGAATTGACAATCAAAGAAACCTTTCCAGATGAACAGTTGTTTGCCATCAAGCAGCAGGAAATACCATGGTATGCTGACTATGTAAACTACATAGTATCAGAAAAATGGCCATTAGAATGGACACATCAGCAACAGAAGAAATTATTCAAAGAAGTCAAGCACTATGTTTGGGATAAGACGTACCTATTCAAATGTTGTGCAGATCAGTTATTGTGGCATTGTGTACCATATGAGGAGGTCAATAGTGTCTTGTAGCATTTTCATTCATCACCATACGGCGGACACTTCAGCGGAGATAAAACTGCAGCCAAAGTCATATAATCGAATTTGTTCTGGCACATTGTTTAAATATGCTTACTTATTTGTTCTTCAATGTGACAGGTGCCAGATAATGGGAAGTATTTCGAGGATAAATGAAGGACCTCTTCAAAGAATTCTCGAAGTGGAGATATTTGTTGTATGGGGGACTGATTTTATGTGACCCTTTGTTCCATCATTTGGAAACCTGTACATTCTAGTTGCAGTAGATTACGTCTTTAATGGGTTAAAGCAACAACACTGCCATCAAATGACTCCAAAGTGGTGTAAAAATTCCTTAAAAGAATATTTTCACTCGCTTCGGAATACCTCGGGCAATTATCAGTGATGGTGGCACACACTTCTATAATAGATACTTCGATGCACTCTTATCCAAATACGGAGTTACTCATAAAGTTGCAACTGCTTACCATCCACAGTCAAATGGCAGGTTGAAGTTTCAAACAGAGAGATCAAAAGAATCTTGAAGAGAACCATTGGATCAATAAGGAGGGACTGGTCTACAAAACTGGATGGCACATTATGGGCCTACCGAACAACTTACAAGACTCTTATTGGTATGTCCCCATATTGAATGGTGTTTGGGAAATCATGCCATGCCTGTGGAGCTTGAACATAAAGCGTATTGGGCACTGAAGAAGTTAAATCTTGATCTACAAGCAGTAGGAGAGAAACGGCTCCACCAACTCAATGAATTGGAGGAAGTTTGCCTACATGCTTATGAAAATGCCAAATTGTACAAAGAAAAGACCAAGAAATGGCATGATAAAAAAATAGTGCGGAGAAAACTGGAACTAGGGCAGCAGGTGTTGTTATACAATTCAAGGTTGAAACGTTTCCCTGGAAAGCTAAAATCAAGGTGGTCAGGTTCATTTGTGATTACTCAGGTGTTACCCTACGAAGTAGTTGAGATATACAACCCCAACTCCAACAACATATTCAGGGTAAACAGCCTGCGTGTCAAGCACTATTGGGGAGAATCATTTGAGCAACAAAAACAAAGTCTCACACTTCCAAATCCAGCCTAACGTTCGGGCAGTCATGTCTAGCTGATAATGTTAAACATAGCGCTAGCAAAGAGGCAACCCATGCAATTTGTGTATATATTGAGATTTGGTGAGTTTTTTTTTTGTGTTTATTTTTGTAGGTAAAGTCACAGACATGATGGAAGACATTCTCACAAATCTTCACAAGCATTTTACTTATCTCCCTTAAAACTTTCTGATGAAAGTCTACAAAGCATGCATTGAACGAATGAGACTTATGATGATCAAAGGTATTCCTAGTGACATTCGTTGGATAATTGAAGCACGAGTCCGATTGGTAGGTGAGTCATCTGATTCTTTTATTTCATTTCCTCATGGTTTAGGAAGAAACACATATACTAAGAAAATAAGAGCTAAAGGATTAGGTGTTTGCTATAAATATGCATGTTGTACATGTAATACTCGTTATCATTCTTTAGGAATGGTGTCTGATAACCGCGAAGATAAAATAAAATTCATTAGGGATGGCATGAGTAAGGAGTCTTTAGATGACATATCATTGACTCTTGAGACGCATCCCAGTGGATACGTGTATCACACAATTCGCATGTTACATACATAATTTCGAAAATAAAGACAACAATTAAGTCTCAGGAATCTGACTTTAAAATACCCTGTTTGCCAATTTATAAGCAAATTGGATGAGAAGCTTGTCCCTGACACATAGATGTCATTCAAGCCGTTACTACCTGTACAAATTATTATTTCTTTGTATTTAACTAATAATTGGGATTTATTTTGTTATTTTCTTTTATTTTCACCAACAGTATCCAGACTTTTTGATTTTCACAATTTATTTTACTGTTTAGCTAATAATTGTCATTTGGCAGGTACTAGTGCTATTATTACTCACCTTTTTTCAGGATCTATAAACTCAGCTCGTCATTGAACTCTTGTAGACATCTAGAATTGAAAAAGAAATATAAAAAAATGGAAGCAACTTCAAGAAGACGAGTTGTTAACATCTGTGTATTTTGCGGTACTAGTTCTGGTTCTATACCAAAATTTGGTGAGGCAGCACAAGAATTGGATAGAGTCATGACTGAGAGGAATATATACCTAGTATATGACGATGGCAATCTTGGACTAATAGGGTACGTTTCAAGGGTCGTACAGGAATGAGGGAATCAAGTTTTGGGAATCATCCCAAAATTATTGGCAGAGGTGAATCTTATCGGACAATCAAACGAAGATGAAGGAATCATGTCAGATATGTCCGAACGACTTGTTGAAATGATTAATCATGCTGATGCTTTTATTGCTTTACCAGGTGGCTTGGGCACGATGAAGGAAATTTTTACAGTGTTATCTTGGGCGAACTTGAATATACACCAGAAACCAATTGGACTGTTTAACATTGATGGATTTTCAGACTTTCTTTGTCTGTTTCTTGATGATGCCCGGAGAAATGGATTTCTTTCAAAACCTGTAAAAGATATCCTCTTCACCGCCAGAATAGCCCATGATTTAATTGACCAACTTTTAGCCTTTGAACCACAAATTGACCCTATCTTTCCAAGATAAATTGGTCCGATAATGATCGTGGTAAGAAACGTCGGATAAATCTGGATCTTAACCTTTAATTGTATTTTTAGATGTAGAATTCCACGCTAACAAGGTACTATTTTCTAAACTCTTCTTTTCTTCTTTTTAGACATTGGGGACAATGTCTCAATTAAGTTTGGGGGAGGGGAATATTTACTAGTATCTTATCTTTATTTTTCGTTGTGTTGTTTTTGTTTGATTTTTAGTCAAAAATTAAAAAATTAAAAAAAAATTGTGTTTTTATGTTTTAAACTTGACTAACTAGGTGAAATTGTGTTTGAGATAGATGTGTAAGGAATTTCCACTTCTGAGACGTATCTCAACCTATTTCGTAACAAGTTAATTTATTTCCTTTTGGAATATTTAAATTCGTGAATTCTCCAAAATACTGACTAAATTGGATCTTCATATGCTCATGTGACAGGTATTATCAACATGCATGGTAACATATAGACATTAGTTGTAAGTGAAAAGTTTGTAATATTCAGTGCTCTAGTTTATTGGAGGAAGCATCTGAAAGCGATGGAATAAAAAAAAATTAACCATATTTTTACTTAGTAACCGGACGTCTTGCCTCAGTAAGCAGAGATTGTTCGCGTCAAATGGTAAAAGCTTGAGTTAATAATAATAAAGTTTCTACTTAGTAACCAGACGTCTTACCTCAGTAAACAGATATTGTTCGTGTCAAACGGTAGAACCTTTAAACATATGAGATTCGAGTAATTAAGTCTGTAGGGGCGTCTTAACACCTAGTTCCCTAAAGCCAACTGGTTTGGGAGTCACTGGCCCAAAGCTCGCTACATGGATTAAAGATGTTATATATATATAAAAAAATACATTGCCAAAAAGGTGTGAATTCTGATATAACTTTAGGACAAAAATATTACTCTTTCTTCAACTACACTTATGAATATTGTGGGCATAATTATTTGATTATACCTTGTTGGTTGTGTATATGGAGAACGGTAAAAATAATCGGAGAAGTTATTTATTTGGTAATTTAGAAATAAAGAAAACAACTATTAACTTGGATAAGAATTTCACTTGTTTAGTCACTAACATGTTTTGTGTGTTTGATTGTATATTTAATTGACGTTTGTGGGTATCGTCACTGTAAGCCCTCACGAGACTACAACTTGTCCACTAGGGACACCTAGGGGTTTAAAGGCTTGTTGTATACGCTAAATGCAATCGTGATCCTTACGAAGTGGCTTACTTTAATTTAGTTTCAATTTTTTTATTTTATTATATTTTATTTGTTTTGCTCGAGGACTAGCAAAATGTTAGGTTTGTGGGTGTGATGAGCGGGAAATATATCACTATTTATTGCCCCATTGACCTAAAATTTTGTATAGTTTTCTCGAGTATTATGAATATTTCTATGTGTTTTGTGTTATTTTTGCAGATAAATAAAGTTTCGGAACTCATTGGAATTGAATGAGGGCTAAAATGATGAAATTCAGATAAAAAATGGCAAAATGGGAAATTTTCTGTTCACGCGCCAACAACGCGCAACCAATTATTCAGTTGCCAATACGCATCATCCCATGCATCATCACTGTAGCCCACGTCGTGACTCCAACCCTTAACGCGTTGCGACGCCAAACCAATAATTCAATTGCCGACACTTGTACAGTACTGTAGTGTGCGTCGCGACGCGTGGCGTTTTTAAAGCCTATAAATTGGCGCTGAATTCAGAAGGAAAATTCATACTTTCATCTGGGGATTTCCTTAAGAATACTAAGAAGATAATATCTTGTTTGTTTATTTTCAGCTTTCTTGTATTTAATTTTTATTTTAAACAATAAATCTTTCTTTGTTTTACTTTAAAGTATGAGTAGGTACTTCTTTCTGCTGGGGTGAAAGGTAAAACTTTTATTATTATAATTTAGATTATTCTCCCTTAGTTATAATATATAAATTATCTTAAAACCTGACTTAATGAGATACCGCCTTTATGATCGGTTGGACTTAATTAAATAATTTTACCTGACTTAATTGGTTACCGCCTTTATGGTCGGTTGGAATTAATTAAAATCTGACTTAATCAGGATACTGCCTATATGGTTGGTTGGTAATGTCATGCAAATTTATATATTATAAGGGAGATTTCTAAATTATAAGTAATAATAGTAGATCCCCTAACCCAGCCTTTTATTTTATTATTTTATTTTACCTTTTTAATTTTCAAGTTTTTTTTTTATGTTTTTATTTATTTATTTATGTCATTAATAATCCTAGATATGTGTTGTAACTAAATACCTTATCTAGGGTTGTGATGAATTCTAATATCACTGGTTCATAAGTTGGTTATTTTGTGTCTTGGTTAATATATTGGTTTATTCATTGAGTCTTAGCCTTAATGCTTCTTGTTAACTGGCCACTAATAAGATTGATTTGGTAAACTTAAAATGAACTTGGAAAAGAGATTTTAGGTTTAGCCATAGACTCAATAGCTCACGATCTCATACTCACCATAGAGATTTCCTTACAGGATAGGAATATACCTGTCGGGCAGGGGTAGCCATAACTGGAACTTAAACTTAATGAATTCGGAGTTTCCTAATTAACATCGGAATATAGTTAATTGAGTTACTTTGGGTGTTTGCATTTGACCATCGGAAGAGGCTTTTGCATAACTTTGTCTTCCAGGTTAATAAACCGATATATTGCATAAACATGAGATAATCACTTCATCTTTAAAAGATATTGGAAGGATTAACAACCATAGATAGATATATAATATTTATCTTTCCTTAAATTTACTTTCGCAGTATTTTTTTACATGTTTTATTCAGCCTTCTTTAACCCTCATTTCCTGCAGGGAATTGCAAATATGAGTATGACTGCCAATGTCTAATACCTATCCACTATTTGCATCTAAGGCTAATGAGATGTCAATAATTGGAAAAATACAAAGCGTACCTGAAGGTCCTGCTTTTTCTTTAAGCTCAGGACAGTCCTTCTTCCAGTGTCCAGACCTTTTGCAATGTAGACATTGATCACGAGCTACTTTCAGTTTCGCGCCTTTGCGCTTCTTGGAGTTATTCTTTGATATCTTCTTCTTCCCAATCTTGATTTTCTTTGACTTCCCAGTAGTCTTTGAAAAGCCAGCTCCACCATGGAGATACAGTGTGGGGTTTCCTTTCTTCAAATCTTGCTCTGCTGTGTGTAGCATATTATGAAGTTCTTCGTATGTGGCTTGCATCGAATGCATATGGAAATTTAATACAAAACCAGCATAAGAACCAGACAAAGAAGACATAATCAAATTATGGCCCAGCCATTCATCAAACACAATGCCCTATCGTTCTAGATATCGAATTTGGTCTATCATGTTCAAAACATGAGTGCTGACATCAGCTCCATCCTTGAGTTCAACACGGAATAATTCATTAAATGTTCGATAAAGTTCCATTTCTTGGTTTGCCTCGAACAATTCTTTGAGTGTTCGCATGATGCTCTAAGCATCCGGTACTTCAATGTACCGTCTCAGCAAATCTGGAACCATCGATCGCAAGATGTAGGATTTCACCTTCAGGTTATCATCGTTCCATCTATCAAAAGTTTCTTGCTCTTTTAGTGTGGAGTCAAGATCGATATCGACAGGCAGTGGATTGATCATGACATAAGTCACTTTTCAAATTCAAAGACAAGGCGCATGTTCATTTCCCATTCGAAATAGTTCTCGGCTCCTTTTAGTTTATTAGAATCCAAAAGTTTCATTAATGGATTAGCGGATGCCATCTAAAAGACAACATTTTTTAGTAGTATAACAGTTTTCATTTCAAAAGTAATAACATTAATTGATTAAAAAATCCATTAGTGCCCTCCCACTACTTTACATAATTCCGTAATCTCACTTAACGGAAAAAATAGAAATTTGACTATCAAAATTTCATAGCGGGAAGTGGATCCAATGAAATTTACTCTAGCCTCACACTAATGACGATATCGGCCTTTGTAAACTCATTAGGTAGACCTCCAAGGTCAATCATATTCATGTGACTCCTATTTTGGTCTTGAACTGTTTATTATCCTCACACTAATGACGATATTGGATTAAGACGTGTTCTAGGTGTATACTTGTCAATGTGCACTAATAAGCTTCGTATGTACACGCTCACACTAATGACGATATTGGGTGACTGCGTTAACTCATCACAGTGCATCTAATAATGCTCCAATATTATTAATATTATTACTTAAATAAAGTAATCACCTAATCACGGGAGATTTATAACAATCAAGTCATTAACTTAATTAGGTCAAAGTTTTAATTTAAAACATGTAATACATATCCAATATGTCTTATGCATAATTAAATTAAAATTATTATGGCATTGATTCAAAAACACGTATTGTGTGGTTAAGGCTTTGCTACTTATACCATTATGATGGGGCATTTGGGACCCCTAGGGTCGGATCGGTACCGCGGGTAGTGGAAATGGGTCTAACCAATGGATATAAAGGATATGTGTATTCAAAAACACGTTCGAATCTAATCACAAACCATTTTAGAATCTCATTTGTTCGAATCTAATCCCACTTTGATTTAATCCAATTAAATCAAGTCAAGGATTAGGAAATAAATTAGCTAAATATTTTCCATTTTGATGTAATTCAATTAAATCAATCCAAAATCACCTATTATTACATATTTACAATTACCATAATATCCTCAAATGGTAGAGATAATTATGATTTTACAATTAAGCCTTGTGTAATTATTGAATTAATCCAATTAATTCAATTAGGTCAAAGTAAATAATCAATGTTATCCAATAACACTTGATTATCTTAGTTGATAATTATAATATCGAATATTATCTTTTATCAAAATAAATCGGCTACCCAAGTGCTCAACGAGTACACTTTATATTGGGACTCTCTAAGTTCAGACACATTCGTCATATAAGCCTAGCTAATATGTACGTAATTCGGCCACCTCCGAATTCACGAAGAACACGAACGACCTTTCTGAACTATACAAATTGAGGTCATCACATATGTTTAACAATCCCTCCGTCGTAGGCTATCCGAGTTATACTTATAAAACATAGAATACACTGTCAAGTTTCCAAGGCGCACATCTCATGTCGACATGTCCACGGTTCTTCATAACTGATGCGATCCACCCTAGATGATCGGCTTTGGCCAAACTTTTTAAGAATCATGACTTACTCACATGGATACCTAAAACCCCCTATGGTACACATACGGGCCGATGGATCATATCTTGCTTCGCACTTGATTACTGAGTTCATCGGTCCACACCCAACGAACATCTAGAGGCCAGACCATGAAAGGTTTCTGACATACATGGCATCAAAGTGTGGAACATATCACACAAAATCAATGATATCCTATAGTCAAAGGATTACATATGCTACTCGACTCAAGGAGATTCCTATTGACGGTGGTGTGTACTTCCAACTATTAGGAATCATCTATGAGTAATTCAGTATTCACTGCAATGAATACCCACATGTCTATACGAGTTTCCAAAATTCATGGTACATCGAGTTAAACCATTGGAACTTTAATTCCAATATACGACATGTGCTAGTCTTCTAGGTTATATAAATTCGACCGTATTCCAAAACCAACTATTATAAATATTTTCTTTCAGAATAGTTTACACCTAGTGTAAAAACTATTCTAAGGTCGATGTCATTCTTAGCATATCTATACATCAATCTAATACGCATAATGCATACCATTATAAGGTATGAAATGACAAATGTAGTTATTTTATTAATAAATAATAAAATGTAAAAATCGAATTGGTACTTCAAGCACCAACTCCATCACCTATAACGTTAGCTTTCCCTCTATAATATCCACTCACATTTGTAGACATTTCCCATGTCTAACCCAAGACTCTAATACCAACTGTCACATACCGATTTTCCTATAGCGGAAAATTGAGCCTGTGCGGCACTGACCGAGGTTTACACCTTGTAAGTCAACATTCCCACATGACACATACTCGAAATCTATTTTTTAGATGTCTATATACTCATATAATAGCAAGTTATAGAAGTTAATAAATATTCTCATAGCATACGAACACGGGTCTGCACTGACTCGTGACCCGAAAATAAATACTACAACCGGATACAAAAATATGGAATTTTATTAATATCGTAATCATTACATTACATCATTACACCAGCAACATCTAAGGGCGAGAGGGTTCACGACTAATGTCCCTAGATCACCGAAGCCCCTTTTGTCAACCCAAGGCTCACCTAGCCTTCGCTCCCAAATCTTTTTTAAAGACATCATATGTTTCACAGTATACACACCTAGCGTTTGAGTGGTCACACCGCCCACTAAAAAAATCAAGTACATGGAGTTTTTGGGAACTCTTTCAGCGAGTGAATAAGCCACAATATAAGTGACATTGGTGTTAAATTACATCACTGGACGAGCTCATCTTGGTAGCTTTCTATAACACTCCCACTTTTGCGGCAAAGTCCACGGTTAAGGCCAAAAGTGGTCACACTGCAAGAATCTCCCAAGAAACTTCAAAATCAGACTCCACAGCTAAAATTTTCCCAGTAAATGTGACCATGAGCTTCACTCGTGACCCCAACCCAACTTGATATAGCGCCCCAGAACATAAGCTCATTCACAATATTACAATACTACACTAGTAGCAAGTGAGCATTCTTCTAAATCTCCCGGCAAGCTTTAGAATGGGACCTCAAGGACGAAATCTCTTCAGTACATGTGGCCATGAAAGTTACTTCTGACTCTGGGCGAACTTGATCCCGTGTTCCGAAACCTGAGCTCCTTTACAAAGTGGCAGAAAATACTAGCGAGCCACAAAAATGTGGCTTTTCCGTAAATGTACAAAAATAACATGTGGCACCTCTCCATTTGCTTGTGAAAATTCATGTAGTCGCATGACACTGGGCCTTGGTACTAGCAACCTACAAGGTTAATTTTGAAGCATATTTGTAGAATTAATTTTGTTATATATATCGTCCAATTGTTTATAACTTTTTTTTAAAAAAGAAGTGCAGACATTTTTGTATATGTAATTGCAAAATTGTTTTATAACATAGATTTCAATGCAAGATAATCGCCTTTTAGCAAATTTTAATTATTGTAATATTGTATTTGTATTTGTTAAAAAAGTTTTGACTATACTCGAATGGTACCATAGTGCGAAAGGGATCCTGGTGACTATTTCTTAAACTAAAAGGGTCTATATAACTCTTTGTACAAACATTAAGGTATGAGTTACTTTTTTTTTCCTTTTTAACTATCTATTCCATGCTAGTATTATAATTTTAATATTCACACTTTACTATATAAGGATATATAATTGTTGCTTTTTAACATATACAACTATTATTGATAGAGTAGTAAAATAAGAAAAACGAAAAAGAAACTGTTGATGGTGTTTTCAGGCACTATGACATTTAAGGCAGCATGACGAGGACAGAAGGGTAATTCCCTGACTGGTTGAGATCATCAAAGCCGACCCGACCACAACATATAAAGACCGACCACTTTGGTTCGGATGACCGAGCACTATAAGGCCGGCAGAAACACTCTCAGTATAAAAGATTGCCATGACCGACCTCATGAAGACCGACCAGATGGCGAGACGTGTTCAAGATGACGACACCCTATTCTTGCGGATAAGATAAAATGAATTATCCCACTCTCACAAGGAAATGAAGTCAGAATCCGAAAAGGAATAAGAAAAGAAAAGGGAAAATCAGACTAGGAATCCTTGTAAGGAAAGAAGACTAAAGTTCAACTAGGATTTCTTATGCAAATAGAAGTCTGATTTCTGTGTTATTATAAACAGGAGGGCATAGTATGTGTAAAAGGCATCATCAAAAAATTAGTGATCAGAATCATCAAGCTCTGATTTGTAAAAACAAAGAAGAGACCCGAGAAGCGTATTGGAGTAATAAAAAGTACCATCATATTCTTTTCCGTGGACGTAGGTCGGATCCAAATCCACCGAACCACGTTAAATATCCTTGTTGATTGGTGTGTTTATCTGTCTTTTGCTAAATTTGCCTTTGGTCCCCCATAACCAAACAAATTCTCTATTGAAGGAGGATTATCTCGGAGGTGATATTCCCATATTACCCTGAGACCAAAATCAGCCGTCAACAGTTGGCGCCGTCTGTGGGGAACTCAACAAAAAGCAACTCGCATAGTGAGACAATGGCAGAAGACGGAAACCACCAACCATCAGGGAGCTCGGCTGCAGATTGGATGGAGAAGATTGAGGAGAACCTTAGGAAAGAAAGGGAGGAATCCAAACTCTGCTGAAATCATAGTAGACCGTTGGAAAGGATAGAAGGAGCACACACATGGAAAATTCGAGGCCGGGACTAGCCGACGAAGGAACGACATAGCAGAAGGAAAAAGAATTATCGATACAAGTGAAGACGACATACCCCGAGGAGGGAACCCTACAGGGTGAGATCCGTGGTAGTGCAGAGAGATTCCCAGACTGAGGACACGTGGGAGGGAGAAGACGATAAATCGTCACCAGACTCCTCCCACGATAGCCCTCACAACACCCGGGGAAGAAGGAAAGAATATAATGAAAGAATACAAGAAGATACCGACCCCGAGAAGCACCATTCCCGAGATAACAGAAAGAAAAGAAACCACAGGAGGCGACATGGAATCAAAGACAGCGGCATGAAATCTTGGCTGCGGGAGGAGCTGGTCAAATGGGGAGTATACCCCAATACAGACAGAGGGGATGCTCAGGATGGAAAAGATGAGTCCCCCCTCACAGAAGAAATAAAGTCAGAGAAATTCCAAAAAAGATTCAGCATGCCGACCATGACACCATACAGGGGCCATACCGATCCCAAAACCCACATTGAAGGTTTCGTCCTACTAATGGAGGTACAAGGGGTAACAGGGGACACCATCTGCAAAGTGTTCCCCCTAACTCTGGCCGGACCGGCCATTCTATGGTATAGAAGCCTAGCCCCAAGAAGCATCAGCAGCTTCGCACAACTGAGAAAGTCATTCATACGACACTTCAAGGGGGCTTGTGTCCCCAGAAAGACGATTAGAGAACTAAGGCTTATGAAACAAGGAGACGATGAACCTTTGAAGATATTTATTGAAAGATACCATAATATGGTACTCGAAGTCAGAGGGTATGAATTCCCCGAGGCCCTGGAAAGCTTGAAGGGAGCCTTGAAAGTCGGGAGGCTATGGACCCATCTAAGGATCCAAGACAACCCGGACTACGCCACCGCCCTGGAGGTGGCCCGAAAATTCGTTTTATTAGAGAACGAGGAGAAAGTATCCCGAAAAGGGAGCACCATTAGAGAAAGAACCACAAGAGAGGGCGCCCCCCGCCGTACAGAAAGAGAATCCAGAAGACCACCCCCGAAGCACAAGGAGTTCAAGCCACTGCACCAGGACAACCAAGCGAGAAGGGCGCCGACCCAAGTAAACCATGTGGTCGGGGAAGATGCATACATTCCCCTAAAGAAACCACTGGGACAAATTGTCATGGAGATCCAGGGGAAAGGCCTCTTAGTGGAACCCGACCAAAGGAGATTCCCCCCGGAAAAAAGGAACCAAAAGGCTTATTGTGTACACCACAACTCCAAAGGACATGCAACGGACGGATGTAAAGATATGCGAGAACAAATGGAAGATCTAGTACGAAACGGGTATCTAAACAAATATATTGACCACGAGGTCATGACAGCCAGACAAAGAGCACGTGGTCGCCAAATCAATATCATCGCAGGAGGAAGAACACTGGCCGGAAACTCTAACCGGTCAAGAAAGATTACAGCAGAACCCGAGACCAGATGTCTTAGAAACAGAGCAGGTCACAGAGCTACAGGGAGGTCGGTCGATACCAATAATGTTCACTGATGAGGATACCCGAGGAGTAAGTTTCCCTCATGACGATGCATTGATAATCAAGGCAGTCATCAGCGGGACGGAGGTAGACAGAATCCTAGTGGACCCCGGGAGCGCGGTTGACATAATTTCCAGAGAAGCACTGGACAACCTAGGGGTAGAATATGCAACCCTGACCAACGATAGCACTCTCTTATACGGTTTCGGAGGATCAGCCGTCATCCCACTAGGAAGGATACAGTTGGCAATAACTGTCGGGACACATCCTCGGACCCGGACGATCATGACAGACTTCACTGTAGTAGACTACATGATCAGTTACCAGGCCATCGTCGGGCGACCCTTCATGATGAAAACAAAAGCCGCGATGTCCTGCTACCACCTGAAACTGAAATTCCCCACTCGGGAGGGGATCAGAATTGTGTACGGAAGCCAGAAAATAGATCGCAGCTGCTTCGCAACTCTCTCACGAGAAACTCTCTGCATCACAAAAGACAACCGAAAACGACAAAGGAACCAAGAAGAAGAAGACAGAGAAGCCCAGGGCCCCGGCCAAACAAAAATACCCGACACTCACTGCAGCTGAGGAAACGGAGGAGATAGACTTTACGGGCCAGGGAAAAATATAAAGATAGGGGGAGGCCTGAGCAAGTCTATACGACAAGATCTTCTAGAATGCCTGAAAGGATACCCGGACGTCTTTGCCTGGGGATATAATGACATGCCGGGGATCGACCCGAAATTCATCAATCACCGCCTAGCAGTAGACTCATCTCGCAAGCCGGTCAGACAAAAAGAAGGAACTTCAATCAAGAGAGGAGTAAAGTAATAGTAGCCGAGGTCGAGAAGTTACTAAAGGCGGGTCTCATCAGGGAAGCAAGGTACCCGGATTGGGTATCAAACATGGTATTGGTCAGGAAGAACAATGGCAAGTGGCGAATGTGTGTCGATTTCACCGACTTAAACATGGCATGCCCAAAGGACAGCTTTCCTTTGCCGAACATAGACCAGCTAGTAGACACCACAGCCTGTCAAGGATTACTGAGCTTCATGGATGCTTTCTCCGGATACAACCAGGTCAAAATGTGCCCGGCAGACGAAGAGAAGACAACCTTCATCACAGATCAGGGGCTTTACTGCTATAAAGTGATGCCCTTCGGGCTAAAAAACGCTGGGGCAACCTTCCAAAGGTTGGTAAACAAAGTTTTCAAACCACTCATCGGCATTACAATGCTGGTTTATGTCGATGACATGATAACAATGTCAAAAGAACCAAACAACCACATGGACGACCTAAAAAGGACCTCCGAGCTTCTAAGAAAACACAACCCGAAACTCAATCCAGAAAAATGTACCTTCGGGGTAGCTTCAGGGAAGTTTTTAGGTTACATGGTAAGTGCCCGAGGAATTGAAGCAAACCCATAGAAGATCCAGGCAATACTGGCCCTAAAGTCTCCCAAAACAGTAAAAGAAGTACAGAGTCTGACCGGTAGAGTGGCCGCACTCAACCGGTTCATATCACGAGCAACTGACAAATGCCACCATTTCTTCAAAGTAATCCAAAAAGCAAAAAAGGATGTCGACTGGACGACAGAGTGCGAAGAAGCCTCCAGCAGTTGAAACAGTATCTGGTGTGCAGCCCCCACTCCTGGCTAAACCACTCCCGGGTGAAACATTATACCTATATCTGGCTGTTTCGGACCGAGCAGTAAGTTCAGTATTGATGCAAGAAACCGACAAGATCCAGAAGTCTGTCTACTATATCAGCAAAGCCCTCTTAGACGCTGAAACCCGGTATCCAGTACACGAACTAGTCGCCCTTTCACTAGTTACGGCAGCTCGAAAATTACGGCCTTACTTCCAGGCCCATCCTATCAAGGTATACACCGGCCACCCCCTAAAACAAATTCTGCAGTGGCCAGAGGTTTCCGGCAGATTAGTAAAGTGGTCGGTAGAACTAAGTGAACATGACATCACCTACCTCCCAAGAGCAGCAGTAAAGGGACAAGCCTTGGCAGATTTTATCGCCGAATGTACCGACCCCCAGACCCTGGCTATAGACGAGGACAAATGGGAAATGTCCGTAGACGGTTCGGCCAGCACACAAGGCAATGGCGCGGGAATCGTCCTAAAAAGCGACAAAGGAGAAGAAATCCTACTCGCCCTGAAATTCGCTTTCATATCAACCAACAATGAAGCAGAGTATGAAGCAATACTGGGCGGTCTGAGACTATGACGGTGCTAGGGATCCAAAATGTGGTAGTAAGGAGTGACTCGCAGTTAGCCGTTCAGCAACTGAAGGAGGCATTTCAAGCAAAAGAGCCTAGTATGATGGCCTATCTGACCGAAGTACGAAAGTTAACGGGGAGATGGGGGATGTACGCTTCGAACAAATCCCCCGAGAAGACAATTGTGAGGCAGACTCCCTGGCACGGCTCGCCTCTTCAACAAAAGCCGAACACCCCAGGATAACCCTTTGATTTACATCCGGGAAATGAGTGTGGGAGAATCTGAAGTAGAAGTTCTAGATAAAGAAAGCCAAGCATCATGGATGCAACCCATCAGAAAATATCTGGAAACAGAGAGAAACACCAGAGGACAAAACGGAGGCCAGAAAGTTAAGATACAAGAGCACCAAATTCTCCCTAATCGACGGAGTACTTTACCGACGGGGTTACTCAGTCCCCCTCTTAAGATGTCTTGCAGAAGAAAAGGCAAATTATGTGCTCAGAGAGATACATACGGGCATCTGCGGAAGCCACGCCGGAGGTCACTCAATTTCTTTCAAAGCCTTAAGGCAAGGTTTCTACTGGCCGACCATGCACCAGGACAGCATAGAAGTGGCCCGCAAGTGCGAAGGATGTCAGAAAAACGCAAACCTCCACCACCAACCAGCCGAACAGTTGACCACGCTGCTCAGTCCCTGGCCGTTCGCCCAGTGGGGACTAGACATCATTGGGCCATCGTGGCCATAGACTATTTCACCAAATGGGTGGAGGACAGAGCCATTATCCGCCATAACGGAGAAAAAGACCACTGAATTTTGAGGAAAAATATCGTCTGCCGGTTCGGGATTCCCCGAGCCATCATCACAGATAACGGGAAATAGTTTGACAGCAAAGGTTTCAGAAAACTCTGCGAGGACCTCCAGATCGCCCTAAGGTTCGCCACACCAGCCCATCCCAAATCAAACGGCCAAGTCGAGGCGACAAACAAAACCATCAAGGCCAACCTAAAAGCTCGGCTTGGATCCAGCAAGGGCCTATGGGTCGAGGAACTACCAGAGGTATTATGGGCGCACCGGACAACCTATAAGGACTCCACGGGAGAAAACCCGTTCTCCTTAGCATACGGATATGAAGCTGTCATCCCGGCAGAGATCGGAGAGTGACCTCCCACAGGGTTCAGCACTACGAGAGTAAACAGAATGAAGGACTTATCAGAAACCACCTCGACCTGATCGAAGAAAAGAGAGAGAGGACGGCCATGAAAGGCAATCTACCAACAAAGGATGGCCCGCTTCTACAATAAAAGAATTCGAACACGCACTTTCATCCCGAGCGACCTGGTGCTAAGAAAGGTCACCCTAAATACTCGAAAGCCAGAGGAGGGTTCCCTGAGCGCCAAATGGGAATGGCCCTACAAGGTGGTAAAAGTGGTGAAACCGGGAGTGTACATCCTAGAGCGACTGGACGGCACAAGATTAAAAAAGCCATGGAACGCTGAGATGTTGAGGAAATACTTCCAGTAAACTTTCCCTTCCTCCTATCTGTTTACAGCAAAAAGAACAGGGATCCAAATACATAAAGCCTCTCTCAAAATGACCCACAGAGAGTTGTAAGAAGGGCAGTATGTCCCCGAGCATGAATAAAAAACTTTCTTTTTTCCAAAACACTCTCAAATAAAACTTTACGAAACGATGTTCAAAAAAAAAAAAACTCGGGGACATGCTCACACAACGATCCAAAACTAAAGAAACTCGCAACTGCCCGACCACAGATGCCACCACAAAAATGCACAGAGTCACACAAGAATCATTCGACTCCATACAAAAAAAAAACAGAGAGCATAGAACTTTGAGAAGCATAACATAAGGAAGAATATACCCTTAATGTTTCAATCGGCTCGGGGCTGGATTACGTTCCACCGAGGCCGTCTGTTTATTCGGCTCGGGGCTGGATTTCTTTCCGCTGAGGCATCTTCATTAGTCGGCTCGGGGTTGGATTTCGTTCCGACGAGGCCGTTTGTTCATTCGGCTCGGGGCTGGATTTCGTTCCGCCGAGGTCGTTTGATGATTCGGCTCAGGGTCGGGTTACGTCCCACCGAGTCAGCTCCTTTGGTTTGGGGAGGTAACATTCCCCCAGAACCGAATATCTCTCTTTGCTCGAGGTCCTCAGGGACATACCCGATGTAATGGATCCGTGGGAAAGCATAGCACGGGAGATGATGATGCCCCCGTGACGATTGCTAGCTCCAGTGATACCGGAACTAAAGAGGAATATACCCTTAGTAGTCCGGATGCTCTTTGATCCATTCATCATCCGGATCCGTGAGAGACACAGCACGGGGATGCGTTGTGCCCCTGTGGCGTGTGCCTGCTCCAGCGTGGTAGGAGGAGCCCTCATACAATACACAGGCTCCCCAGTGAACCGACGTGTAGAGAATGTGCCCTTACCATTCAAATGCTCTACTGATCCGAATCCTGGTTCGCCGGGACACTGAATTGAAAGATTCAGAATTGTGTTTTGGAGACCTTAGACGGGACGCTGTCTTGAGACATCCATGCTGTTGTTTATCCTTGCAAAAAAACGTTTATTTTGGGATAGGTGCTAAGTCACCCCCGCTTTTTTATTTTCCAGAAACTTGTTTTTGTTTTCCGCCGATCTGGTAGGGGGACGCCCGTGCCAGATTCGGTAGGGCTTCGAAGGTTGATTCATTTCCCTTCTGAAGAAGTCCCAGGGGTTAGTCGGCTCGGGGCTGGATTTCGTTCCGCCGAGGCCATTTAATTAGTCAGCTCGGGGTCGGGTTACGTCCCACCGAGTCAGCTCATTTGGTTTGGGGAGGTAACATTCCCCCAGAGCCCAAGTCTTTCACTCAGCTCGGGGTCGGGCTACGTCCCACCGAGTCGGTTTCTTTGGACTGGGGAGGTAACATTCCCCCAGAGCCAAGTGTCTCACTCAGCTCGGGGTCGGGTTACGTCCCACCGAGTCGGTTTCTTTGGTTTGGGGAGGTAACATTCCCCCAGAGCCCAAGTCTTTCACTCAGCTCGGGGTCGGGCTACGTCCCACCGAGTTGGTTTCTTTGGACTGGGGAGGTAACATTCCCCCAGAGCCAAGTGTCTCACTCAGCTCGGGGTCGGGTTACGTCCCACCGAGTCGGTTTCTTTGGTTTGGGGAGGTAACATTCCCCAGAGCCAAGTGTCTCACTCAGCTCGGGGTCGGGTTACTACCCACCGAGTCGGTTTCTTTGGTTTGGGGTGGTAACATTCCCCCAGAGCCAAGTGTCTCACTCAGCTCGGGGTCGGGTTACGTCCCACCAAGTCGGTTTCTTTGGTTTGGGGAGGTAACATTCCCCCAGAGCCAAGTGTTCACTCAGCTCGGGGTCGGGTTACGTCCCACCGAGTCAGCTTCTTTGGTTTGGGAAGGTCTCAGAGTATTCGGACAAACAGGAAGCATAAAAAAAAAGAGAAGGAGAAAGAGATAATAAATATACGTAAATATATATATATATATATATATATATATATATATATGCGTATGTCAAAATACAACTTGTAAAGTTATTACAAAAAGTAAGTATACACAGGGCCCCGGTCGGGCCACCCTTCCTCATTCAGCCCGCATAGGGGCGGGAATTTCTTCCTCAACTTGCTCAGACAGCGGAAGGATCGGCTCGACTTCAGGAGGAGGAACTGTAGCTTCAACCTCAGCAGCATGGGAGACCTCTGCCTCAGGGATGGGAGGAGGGATCTCAAGGCAGTCCTCGCCGGGGGCTGGACAATCATGTCGTTCTTCTTGGGGAACCCCGGAAGCCGGAGCCACCGAGATCGGGTCAGGATGCATCACCTCCTCGGAAGGAGAAGGGAGCCACTTCCGGAACTCCTCCTCAGAAATATCCCCATTGCAATAGCTGATAGCCACATGAATAGGATCCATATTCAGACTTGGCAGCACCATCGGTATCAGCTCAACACAGTCACCAACTCCCTCAAGGTGGATGGCCTCCTTCTCGGCCTTAAGATCGGCCTCTATTTCCTTAAGCTCGGCCTCTTTCCTCTCAAGATCATCCCGGGCCCGCGCCATTTGTTCATCATTGGCCTTCAATTTGGTTTCAACACTGGCCATCTTCGCCTTCAAAACACCAATCTCAGATTGGGCAGCTTTCAAGTCCTCCCGGGCACTGTCGGCAAGCTTTCGCTCTAGCGCAGCAGTAGCCTTAAGAGCCTTATTAATTTTGAAGTTCTCAATGGCGGTCGCTTCGTGATTCTTTATCACCTCCTCCCGGTCGGCCAGTTTAGCTTCCACTTCTGTAAGACGATTCTGAAGCCTCTGAGCCTGACCACCCTCGGACAACAGACTCAGAAGAAGGTCCTTATTTTTAGCCATGAGGTAAGTAGCCTGCACGAAAACAAAGAAAGTCAAAATATGACATGAAGAAGACCGAGAACCGAAGTCAAAAAAAAAAAAGAAAGAAAAGAGAGAGAGAAGAATAAAACTACCTTTGCCATCTGAGAGCTCATCTCGGTCACCACAGCTTCGGGCGAGATATCCTCATATCTCGAAACCTCCCCCGGGGGAATCACCTCGGCCAATTCATTAAAAGCCAGCACCAAATGTGAGGTAGCCTCCCGGATGCTTTCTCCCAAATCATCCACCCCGAGGATTACAGAACCCTTTCGCTTCTTGGAGGAGCCCACAGATGATTTTTTCCCCCGACGAACGTCTTTCTTCTTGCCCGGGACAGGATCCTCCTCCTCCTCTTGAACCAGCTCGGTCTCCTCTGACCCGAACTAACGCCTCCTCTTCCTAAGAGGCTTCGGCGGACTGATAAGACGAGCAGATCCTGACGACTGCGCACCAGGAGAAGATAGACCCCGAGCAGCCGGCTGAACTTTCCCTTGAGATGCCCTCTCAGCCCCAATAGGGTCAGGCTGTGCCCGGGAAGTTCCAGTTTCCGCATGACCGGCCTTCTTCATAGTACCAGCCAACTTCTCAAGAAACTTTGGCCTCTTCGACATGCCTACAAAAAAGGGGGGGAAGGAAGTCAGAACCCGAGCTTATAACAAAGACATCAAACATTTCAAACAAACAGGGAAGTCAAATAAACAGTCAACAAACATCTACCTATCCGACCCGAGCCTCCGGAGGGACGGTCCGAATGAGGCCCGACTTAACAAAGGCTGCATCATTAACTAACTCCTTCCAGTGGGCGGCATATCCCCGAGCCCAATGTACCCGCCTCCGAACCTGACGAGAAACCTTGGAGCATCCCGCCAACAAGCTGGGAGGAATCAGAGAAGTTAGAAGCCTAATAAACTAAAAATGGAAACAAAGTAAGGGGGTATTAAAACTCCTAACCTCCCGCTCTGAAGATGTCAGGGACCGAGACGTCCTCTAAATAAAATCGCAAGACCCGTCCCCAGTCTCCTGTGGCCCACAACCAAAGATCCTTGAAGTTTTTGTTAGAGTCAGGAAGTTTACGGACGACATTGGAAGAATCAGCATACGCAGAAAGGTAGTACCATCCATGGTGCGACCTGGGATTGGCCTTCAGCCGGTATAATCTCTTAACATCTTCGAAAGAAGGCTCGCTAAACCCCGCTCGGTGCCAGACCACGTGCATGCCGGCCAAAAATCCGCAAACTATTCAGACTCAGCTGACAGGAGGCGATCTCCATCTCGGCCAACATCCAAGCGAAATAAGGTTGAATCGGCAGCCGCATCCACACTCAAAGAAGGCAGGAAGAAGTGCCACCGAGCCCTCGTCAGGTTGGCTAGCGCGATCTATAGGACCGGGAACTTCAAGGGCAATATCTATTGGGATATCATATCGTTGCCGCAACAGCGCCAGATCATCCTCGGTTATCCTGGAAGGCCGATTCATATCCAGAGCGGACGAGCCAAGGTCCCCGGGCTCCGGGTCCTTCCGAGGAACCCTTTGATGGTAGGAGTCTTGTTCGATCTCAGAAGGAGTAGGGGTAGTGTCAATGTCTTCTACACTAGGTGCCCCCGAGCCCGAGGAGAGCTCCTCAGCAGGGGGAGTTGAGATGTTAGCAGGCTTTTCAGGGGAGGAACTGCTGTCAGACATCCCTGACACCCAGAAAAACAAAGAAGGAAGGGGAAGTCAGTCTATAGCTAAAAGAAACTACTCACGGTTTCCATGTTAGCTAAAACAGATGGTCTCTAAAGTGCCCTAAAGCAGAACCCAGCAAACCATAAATCTTTCCCTAGCAAACACTCAAAAATGAACAGCAAACACAGATTCATAAACACAAAAAAGGAAGAGGTCGTTCAGAGGACTTACTTGTTCTTCTCGGAAAAAGCAGGAGGTTGTGCAGTACGGTTGTGCCCGTTCCTTATGTTCGCAGCAAAGAAAAAGAAAAAGCCCGCGGTTGAACTTTGAGAACACGGAGTTGGGCGAATCACGGAGATGTTTTTAGGAAAGAAGGAGAAATTGCCGAAAAAGATGGAACAGTGAAAGCCTCGCCTTCTTATAGTCATGACAAAGACGCTCGTGACCGTTGGATCTAAGGGAAGAACCCGGATGAACTCCAGGTGTCAACTGCAAAAGAGGTCTCCCAAGTTTGAACAGACGGCTGAGATCAGCCCACTGTGAAGACGCCTCTACACGGTCGATCCGTTCCCTTTTTGGCGGGAACCCGGCGGATGTTTGACAAGTGTCGAACTTAGAAGAAACCCTAAAGTTGATTTGATAGGCATTTAAGCGGACGTGACTGTTGCGTGTCTCAAGACAAAGCGCTTGAAAAGAGGCGACAAAACATTTCTCGACACCGGACCGACCTCCAACAGAGCAAATCAGAAACACATCTTTATATAGTTCCCGGCACCAACTTGCACACTTGTTGGAACCGAGAACTATGGGACAGATGTTGATGGTGTTTTCAGGCACTATGACATTTAAGGCAGCACGACGAGGACATAAGGGTAATTCCCTGACTGGTTGAGATCATCAAAGCCGACCTGACCACAACATGTAAAGACCGACCACTTTGGTTCGGATGACCGAGCACTATAAGGCCGGCAGAAACACTCTCAGCATAAAAGATTGCCATGACCGACCTCATGAAGACCGACCAGATGGCGAGACGTGTTCAAGATGACGACACCCTATTCTTGCGGATAAGATAAAACGAATTATCCCACTCTCACAAGGAAATGAAGTCAGAATCCGAAAAGGAATAAGAAAAGAAAAGGGAAAATCAGTTAGGAATCCTTGTAAGGAAAGAAGACTAAAGTTCAACTAGGATTTCTTATGCAAATAGGAGTATGATTTCTGTGTTATTATAAATAGGAGGGCATAGTATGTGTAAAAGGCATCATCAAAAAATTAGTGATCAGAATCATCAAGCTCTGATTTGTAAAAACAAAGAAGAGACCCGAGAAGCGTATTGGAGTAATAAAAAGTATCATCATGTTCTTGTCCGTGGACGTAGGTCAGATCCAAATCCACCGAACCACGTTAAATCTCCTTGTTGATTGGTGGTTTATCTGTCTTTTGCTAAATTTGCCTTTGGTCCCGCATAACCAAACAAACAATTCACTATTGAAGGAGGATTATCTCGGAGGTGATATTCCCATATTACCCTGAGACCAAAATCAGCCGTCAACAGAAACAAAAAATATAAATAAAAATGGTGTTTTTCATGTTTTCAATTTTAATATCATAAATGTAATGAGTAATTAAAGAATTATGAACCTAATTGATAGTGGTTAGAAAAAATATCATTCTCTCGGATGCTAATTCAGAACAACAATACATATTGGCGTAAATTGTTATAGACAAAAATTACCAATAATGAAAAGAAAAATAAAAATAGAAAGAAAATATAATTATTAGGCTAATTTGTGGGAAATTAAACCTTCAAAAGATATCAGTGGTATTTTGAGAGTCTAACACAATTTCAAATTGATGATGGTGGTCGTTTAAATGCTAGCTTACTCGTATAACTTTAACCTAAAGAACGAGTAAAACTATACATCATAAATCATAAGATAATGTAAATAATTAGCTAATTAACTACAAATTAACTAATTAGTCTAAGTACATCTTTATCAAGAGAAAAAAAAATAACAATTTAAAATAAATCTAAATAACTATAACAATAAATTATCATGACCTGAAAACAGGATAATAAAAAAGAAGAGAGGATTTGTGAATAAAAAAATGATAATATATTATAAGGAAGTTACGTTGGTGCAGAAAGAGCCGTCTTAAGAAACGAAAATATTTTGCTGGTTTTTAACAAAGGAAACTTGCGTCCTTGTTTAATTTGATATAATTTTTCTTGACACAATTTTATAAAAAAAGATCAAAGACAAATGGTAATTCTCCATTTATATAAATAAATAAAAAATAGGGAAAGGTACAAAAAAAAAAATCTTATGATTTCATTCATTGTCTGGATTGTAATTTTTTTGTGATAAAAGATTCGATTAATGGAGATTCAAAAGCTAAAATTTCACCTTGACAATCAATAAGTCAAGGCATTTATAACACAACCTAAATAATCCTCGCTTACGGGGTATTTGAGGAATTTTGCTTGTTACTTTTACAAAATTTTCCTCTTATATCATTAAACAGTCACCCATTAAAACGACACAAACATTATTTGCTTCCCAATTAAGAGCAATGCCTATTGTACCCTCTTCACATTCTATCAATTCCCATTCTATTACTTCATCAAGACCATAAATACGGGTGATGTCGTCCCCTACTTGAAGTATGGTACTATTATTTACATATGAATTCGTCCATTAGCAAGAGATGATTAAATTGATAACACCATTAGTGTGTAAGATGTGACATAAGTATTTTCATTCTTCCATATTCCCACGTGAATAGACATCATGCCGCGCTAGCATTCATAATCATACCATATCAGTAGATGTCATGCTTGTAACATCCCAAATTCCAAGAGATTACCTCGGGTAACCTGACTATCGCTGTTATAATACTCTGATAATATTTTGTGAATACATAATATATCAACATGCACACACACAATGCTCGAACCCAACTTAGCACATCAATCATTTTATATATTTATATAAGTTTTTTTTTTTTACAAGACTCATCAAACTATATTACAAATGCCATACACCAAACACTATCAATCATTTTATATATTTATATAAGTTTTTTTTTTTTACAAGACTCATCAAACTATATTACAAATGTCATACACCAAACACCATAACTATATTCTATGTGAATGTAGGCCTGAACATGGCAAACCAACCAACTAGTGACTGAAGTATTGCTTCCGTCCCTAATTCAAGTCTCCATAAGAGATCTGTGGCTCACCAGTCAAAGGCTCCTGTAAAACTGTAGAGTGGGTGGTGAATTCTATAGAACCCACTAGAAAATATAAAAACAAGAACATCAAAATTCAAAGCTACTAAAAAAACAAGATCAAATTTAATATAACATTATCATACTAAAAAAATATTTCTTAAAACTCATCATAGAACATATCGCAAAAAATCGTTTCTCTTTTATAAACTCATCATACCTATTATATCAACGTCCAAGAACCAACCTAACTGGACGAATAAGAAGACCAGAGTCCAGGAAACAACTCGATTGGACAAATACATCAAGCGCACAAGAACCAACTCAACCAGGTAAACAAATATCACTTATTTAGGAACCAACTCAATTGGAAAATAAATTAGGCGTCCAGGAACCAACTCGACTAGACGTATAAAAAAATGAGAACCATCTTAAAACATAACTCGATAACGATCTCTATCATTCTTAAATATCAAAATTCATCCATTAATTACTTAAAACGTAACTAAACATCCCAAGCTCTATGAAATCGTAAAACTTATCTCATCATCAAATATATCTCAAAACATAATCAAAACATCTAAAATCATATCTTAAGTAAATGTCTCATAATGTAATCTATATTTAAAATCATCTCATAAGTATCGTAATTGAAATAAAATTAAAATCTATAGCATCATAATAGAATTTCAAATAATTGAATCAATAAAAAAAGTATCCAAAGAAATCGAATAACCATCAACAAAGAAAGCATCCACTGATAGATTTGGAAATCGACTGATAACGCTTCACAGAGTCGGTGGTAATTGCAATTCCTGACGTCGATCTATAATCAATTAACTTTATTAAAATAGGTTAGAATAAAATAGTTTCCGCACAATAAATGAAATTTAATATGCATGAGTATTTAACATAATTAAATAGTTAAAGCATTAAGGTTGCCAATGGATTTTTCGGATCTCAATTCAGAGTTATATAAGTTTTGGTGTCGCAAGTTCAAATTATGTCTAACACTAAATATTCACTACACATTACCTAATTTTGAAAATTCACTGTGCCTTATTGAGAATGAATTAAGGGTTGATATTTTTACCATGTGATGTATCTAGTTTACGTGACTTTTTCAAATCTCAGTTTCTATTCCTGAAACTCAAGTTATAAAAAAATCTTTAAGGGTTGTTCAGGCAAGACAAAATCAAACCAAACATAAGGATAGTTCAATTGGGAAATTTACCATAAATTCATCTTTGATATAAAATTTTTTTATTTTTGAATAAATTGAACCCTATTTTATCTAGTTTACGTAGAATTTTGCGATGCGTCAATCGAAGGTCTAAAATTTAATTTAATGTCCGAAATAGCGAAATATTTTTAGATTGCACTGCTACTCAAATTCAGAGCCTAATCCCCTCTACTCACTGCCCTATTGAACCCATTCAAATTAGTCGTTTTAGTATGTATTCTAATACTACAATTATACTATTAGAGTTGGTGCTCGGAGTGCCAATCCCGATCGTATTTATGTCTGATTCATGAATACGACCAATTCCGTTTTCAAAATATTGCTTACTTAATGGTATCACCTCTTGTTTTTATATACGTATTCAATCTAATTACGATTAGATTGAAATTAAATATGATTTAGTGATACGTATATATTAGACAAAGACCCTATGATTTATAACGTAGTGCGCAGTTACAACATAGTTTGTAATTGACATTGGGAAGCGTCACTATAAGTTGTATATTCTCAAATAAAGTTCCTGGTCAAGATTTATTGATACATGTCAGTTAGTAAATTCCGCTGAGACCAGTACATGTCGTATATCGAGACTTGGTCTGATGGTTTATCCCAATGAACCTTGAGTCTTGGGAGACTCGTATAGATATGTAGGTGTTTATTTGATAAACAATCAATAACTCTCTGCAGATTTCCTAATAGATGGTACACCAACATCAATAGGATTTTCTCGAGTCGAGTAGCATAATTGACCTTCGACTTGAGATACCACTGTGGATATATGAGACATTCTCTACACTTTGATGGCACTCACATCACTGATCTATTTAGATCAGGCCTCTATCTGTTCGTTGGGTGTGGACTGATGCTCATGATATCCTGTGAGTATCAGATATAATCCATCAGTCCTGTGTACAGGACATAGGTATAATGTACGTATTTGCGATCTAGTAAATCCATGGCCGTGGTATACTTCGGAAGCGAGTTTGGAGTGTTATTTAGATATCGTAAATTTAAAAGTCGACTATTTATACTTTAGGGATTTGACGTTCCTATCTATATCCCCGGTATAATATTGATACCTTGTGACAGATGGATTATACGTATGCAATGACCTCGACTTGTATAGTTTAGCGAGATTATCTATGGTTGTCATAATTTACGAATTGGTGAATTATGGACACAAAATTTGATTCGGTGACGGATAAGCCTAAACTTAGAGAGTCTCATAATATGAAGTGTACTCGTTGAGCACTTGGGCAACACATTTTGAATAATACAAATTATTCATAATACGTTACCGGATTAAATAAGTTAATTCGAATCGTTTAAATGGTTAAACGAAAATACATTCATTATGGGATTTTGGTCAATTAATAATTAATATGTATTTATATTTTATACAAAATTTGATTTGATATATATTAATTAATTGTCAAATGAGTTTTTGACACATGTCATTGATATATTTATTTTGTTATTTAGTGTAAATAAAAATATTATCTATACTTCATAATTGTTATGAAATATGTTTAATTATTATTGGTTACTAATAATATTAAACTTTAAAGTTGAAGTATTCAATTTGAATTTGTCTACTTTAACTTTATGTTTAATTAGATTAAATAATTCATTTGTAATAATTGTTATTACATATGTTTTATTATGTTTGGTAACAAGTGGCATGGTTTTATTTAAGCTTGAAGAATTCAAATTGAATTTGAATTCATTAAATTATCATTAAATGAAATCTAAATGATTATTTTGCCCCAATTTCATCCTAGCCCTATTATATAAAGTGAACAATTTTATTTTCTCTTTCATTAGAAGCTTGGTCGAAATTCATCTCCATAGAAAGCTCCTAAAATATTTCATTGACGAAACTTGAAAGAAAGTGATGAAATCAAGAAGAAAGCTTAAGGATGTTAGGAGATTTTGAGGTAATCTTCAATATTCTTAAGCTTAGAAAGTTTGTTTCTTGTTCTTGAGTATCTAGAATAGTTTTAGGGTTTCTTTCTTTCTTGGATTTTGGGGGCTTTATGATTTTGAGGATGGATTTGGAGTCTAGATGCATGTGTGAAGTTATATTGGATAATATTACTGTAATATTAGTTCAATTTTTCATTTGATGACTTGTTGCCATTCTAGACTATTATGACCACTCTTGTAATTCCTTGAATTGTTATTGAGTTCTTCATTTTTGGTGACTTTGGTTGGTGTAAATATTAATATGATTAATGTTGAGAAAATTGGATTTAAAGCATGAAAAATGATAATTTTGGTTACCAAATCAGATTTGTAATTTCTGTGATTTTGGTGATGAAAAGTATGTTGTATAAATGCATTGGATGTATTTTGGGCATTAGAACAATTGTCGGAAATTATTTCGGAGTTGAAATATATGAAAACGGTGAAAAACGGCGTTACGAGATGAGTTTCGGGCTTACCGGGTGTCCGCTATCCAAACAGTAAATTGGTCACTGTTCGGGCAGCCCATGAACTGCCTAAGTACTATTGGGGCTGACCTGGGCAGTCCCCATGTGTATTGGTTGGTCTGTTTGGACAAAAACACGTTTTATCCCATTTTGCGGAAAAACGTTTTCGTAAAAGTTTCGTGGTGTTTCTTATTCATTTATGTCGTTATTTGATATCGAATAAATTAGGTGAAATATAAATGAATTATTCATATTAGATATGAAATATTTTATTCGGTAAGTTTAAAAAATTTTAAAGTTATATTTCGCCCAAACCGCGCTTCCACCTGCGCATTTGTGAAAACCCCAACATATACATTATCAAGCATTAAACATAATTAAAACTCAGCCCCCTTGCTAACGAAATCAACCCCCAAATCAAGCCACCATTTCATCATTTTTAATGCACAAAATCACCTTCAATATTACCATCAACACTACTGAACACATTTAATCTCGACACACATTCAATTTCATAATCCCTAATTCAATTTCATAATCCCTAATTCAAGTAACTCTTAGGGATTCTAAAATGCAATCACGCTCCATAATTAAATCCTCACCATTTCAACACCCACACAACACCATTGGGCAAGCCTCTAAACCAATCATGAAAATAACCATTTGAAAGAAACAGGTTTGAATTATTAACTATAAAAGTAATTCTCGGAGGAAATCAATCCCCTAAATTGGTGAAACTCATTGAAACATAACAATCAGAACTACTAAATCAACCGCTTCATAAGAAGTTATATTTTACAACTATTTCATAAAAATGTTACCTAAGTCAAGATTTGAAACATGCATGAAATATGAATGCCCATCCTAAATCTCAGCTTCCAAGAGAAAAATTCTTAAAGTTTCAGCCCCAATGAAAAATTATGTTATGTAACTTAAAGAAATGGATAATAAAATATATGAAAAGCAACTAAATTGGCATGCAAGTAAAATAAATAATTAGAACTCGCCAGCACCTCGTTTCATCAATCTTATAAACCTTAGCATGCAATGAAGTTAATATTACAATTATATTTGGTTACTGTGTTCTTAAAAAGGACAATGAACAACAGTAAAACAGAACACGGATGGTACAATAAAGTATCGGTAATAACTAAACAACAATAATGTAAATAACACAGCTACAGGAGCGAACACAGCTGAGCAGCTATAAACCAGCGACAGGAACAATTCAGAACGGAGGCAGTGCAGTATCAAACGAAACAGAGAGAATTTCGAGGCTTGTTGATGCCAACAATTTCCTTAAAACAAATTCGCCTCCCACCTTAGGTGCAGTAGAATACGAGACAATTGTTTCCCAGGATACACCGAAAACTGTACGAGCAAGGGCACCACCGAACTCGTATCCAACGAACCACTAAAGCGTTTGAACTCTTCCCAAAAAACCGAAAAAAAGAAAAACGAAAGGAACCAGTGTACGTTGTGTCACTATCTTGTGAACTATATTTCTGTGTTGTGCATACACAAAAACGAAAATCACATCTCAAATAAAGGAAATTAACATGTCAATTAATCACAGGAGTGTGAGACCTTCCATTGCTTGTAACCACCAAGTTGATTAATATCATTAATTCAACTGTTATGGAACTTTAAAAGGCTTTGAAAAATAAAGAGACATGCAAAAATTGGCTGGGCCAGGCCCGCACAATTTGGTTCGGCATTCTTGTACGCAGGACACGCGAGTACACACGAGCCAAGCTTGATTCGAATTTGATTTGCACCCCCCCCCCCCCCCGCGCACGTAGAGAGAGTCTCTATCCTTATAACTCTTACCCATCTACATATGAGCAATCATATATAATCACAATTTTCCCTCTATAGCTTTCCCATATGGGACAAGCTAACTTCTCTTGATTTTCCAACACCAATGGGTGAATTTTGAGCAACAATTTCTCATTCACCCAAGCACCATTTTAAGCATATGAATATACCATTTCGAAGTACTCACGGAGGAGTATCCGAATCATTCAATAACAACCACTAACACGAAGTGGACCATACTTAAAATTGAGCCTCAAAATGCTTACTTATAAGTATTTTCCAACAATCCCCAACATGAATGAAATTGGCGAAAAACATCGAATAAAATTATTTTATAAAATATTTTATTTTGACCTAGAAGAGTTCAACGGTTCAACACCTGCATATGATAGGTAGGCCTCAGCCTTTGAACCTTCCCTTGTGAAAATATATCTCATTTACTGGCTGACAGTGGACGCGATGTCTTTGAACTGTACTGTCGTTCATGTAAATGGAGAATATATATCACACAGATATTTAACCTAACACATCTGAGTTCTCATTATTATGTTCATTTTGGCCATGAACATCAACCTGGTTCTGCAAGAGTTTCTAAGAATTGAGCCCCGTACAATTCCCTTTGAAGCGACCCCACTTCTCTCTCACATAAGTGATTTCTTATTTAAGAGCATCTCGTAATACTCTGCTCGGATTCCCGACGCATAAGAATCATTAAAAGTATTTGCTTAACCTCAATCCATATGAGCATCACTGTTTCATTTCACCATAGGAATGGACTAGAGGGTAACCCCCCCGCAGTGAACCAATTATGCCTTTTACGAGTAGGTTGTCCCATTGAACCTAGATCTTGGGATCTCCAGTCAACAAGGTTGGGTTTTCCTTCGTAATAAACATTTATATAATGGGGTTTAGTCCCATTCCCCTCGATGATTTCACAACCAACTCTCTATTTAACCCTTTGGTTAGCAGATCCGTAATGTTATCCTTTGACTTTACATAGTCAATCGAAATAACTCCAGTAGAGAGTAATTGTCTAACGGTATTGTGTCTACGACGAATATGTCTAGACTTACCATTATACATATTGTTATGTGCCCTTCCAATTGCAGATTGACTATCGCAATGAATGCAAATTGCTGGCACTGGCTTGGGCCAACTTGGAATATCCTCTAGAAAATTTCGAAGCCATTCTGCTTCTTCAGCACACTTGTCTAATGCAATGAATTCTGATTCCATTGTAGATCTGGCTATCACAGTCTGTTTGGAGGATTTCCATGATATAGCTGCACCTGCTAGTGTAAACACATAGCCACTGGTAGACTTTGAGTCTTTCATGTCAGATATCCAATTAGCATCACTGTATCCTTCGACTACAGCTGGATATCTATGATAGTGCAACCCATAATTACGAGTAAAACGTAAGTACCTAAGTACTCTCACTATTGCTTTCCAGTGATCAACCCATGGATTACTCGTATATCTGCTGAGCTTGTTTACTGTACATGTTATATCAGGCTTTGTACAACTCGATAGATACATCAAACTCCCGATCACTCTAGAGTATTCTACTTGAGATATACCATGTCCCTTATTCTTTGATAGGTGTGGACTCACATCTAAAGGAGTTCTAGCCACAGCAGAATCATCATTGTTAAATTATCAAGAATCTTGTCCACATAGTGCGACTGATCAAGAATAAGTCCATCAGGACTTCTCGAGATCTTTATTCCCAGAATGACATCTGCTAAACATGTCTTTCATGTCAAACTTGGATTTCAGCATATTCTTGGTAGATTTCACCATTTTAACATTACTCCCGACAATCAATATGTCATCAACGTAGAGACATAAAATGACATAGCCAACTTATGTCTCTCTGACATAAATGCATTTATCACACTCATTGATTTTGAAACCATTTGCTAACATGTTGTCATCAAACTTTTTATGCCACTGTTTCGGAGCTTGTTTTAATCCATACAAGGATTTAACCAACTTACAGACTTTCTTTTCTTGTCCTGGAGCTATAAAGCCTTCAGGTTGTTCCATGTAATTTCTTCATCTAAATCTTAGAAAGGCTGTTTTCACATCCATCTGATGTACCTCAAGATTACGCAAAGCTGTAATCGCTATTATCATCCTTATGGAATTTATTCTCGTTACAGGAGATAAGTATCAAAGTAATCAAGACCTTCACGTTGTCTGTAACCTTTAATTACAAGTCTTGCTTTGTACTTGTCAATTGATCCATCTGCCTTTATTTTCTTTTTGAAAATCCACTTGGACCCTAAAGGTTTACATCCTGGAGGAAGATCCACTAACTCCCAGGTGTGATTTTGTAAGATGGATTCAATTTCACTATTGATGGCATCTTTCCACAAAGCACCATCAGCTGACCTTACAGCTTCGTTATAGCTTTGAGGATCATTTTCTAGTAAAAATGTCAGAAAATCTGGACCAAATGATTTTTCGGTTCTAGCTCTTTTGCTACGTCTTGGTTCAAGTTCAACAACTTGTTGATCCTCTGGAACATTTATTTGTTCTCGGTCCTGACTATCTTCAATTATAGTCTCATGTACCCGTTTGTGCACATTTGAATTCGAATTAGTTTTACAAAGAAAAACATATTCGAAAAAGGATGCATTTCTCGACGCCATTATCATATTCTTGTGAATATCTGGTATATTAGACTCATGCACAAGAAATCGATACGCATTACTGTTACGTGCATATCATATGAAAATGCAATCAACAATTTTTTGTCCTATCTTCACCTTTTTAGGTGGTGGAATAACTACCTTGGCAAGACACCCCCACACTCGAAGAAATTTATAGGAAGGTACTCTTCCTTTCCACATTTCATAAGGATTTTTTCCTGCTTCTTTCCGAGGTACCTTATTTAAAAGGTAATTAGCTGATAAAACAGCTTCTCCCCACATATTCTGAGGTAAGCCAGAGCTTATTAACATAGCGTTCATCATCTCTTTCAAGGTACGATTCTTACGTTCTGCAATCCCATTGGATTGAGGTGAATAAGGAGCTGTGGTTTGATGTATGATTCCATTTTGTTCACAAAGTGATTCAAAAGGAAAAACATACTCACCACCATGATCACTTCTTAACTCCTTAATTCTTTTATTCAGTTGGTTCTCAACTTCATTCTTATAGAGAATGAATTTCTCTATAGCTTCGTCCTTACTTTTAATCAAATACACATAGCAAAATCTCGTGCAATCATCAATAAAGGTAATAAATATTATTACCACCTCTTGATTGTATTGAATTAAAATCACATACATCGGTATGTATTATATCAAGTGGTTCAGAGTTTCTTTCAATACTATGAAAAGATGATCTAGACAGTTTTGCCTCAACACAAGTATCACACTTATGTTTGTTATCAATTTTAAAATTGGGAATGTGGTTCATGTTAATTAATTTCCGTAATGAATTAAAATTAACATGTCCTAATCTACCATGCCATAGATTAGAGTACTGAACAATATAAGCAGAAGAACTAGCTTTATTGATATTCTTAGGTTTAACAACCATTACATTGAGCTTAAAGAGCCCATCAGTTACATACCATTTCCCCACATACATCCCATTTTTAGTTAAAACCACTTTATCGGACTCGAACACCATCCGGAATTCGTGCTTGTTCAGAAATGATCCAGACACAAGATTCTTCCGTATTTCTAGTACATACAGAACGTTGTTCAAAGTCAACTCTTTCCCAGAGGTCATCTTCAGAATCACCTTGCCTTGACCTTCAATCTCAGATGTTGCTGAATTCCCATGTATAGTTTTTCCCCATTACCGGTAGGCTCAAATGAAGAAAACATGCTCTTGTCCGAGCACACATGTCGAATGGCACCAGTGTCAATCCACCACTCTCTTGGGTTAGAACCCACCAGATTCACCTTAGAAACCACAGCTGAAATGTTAATGTTTGAAACATCTTGAGTCATATTTTCCATCACATTAGCCTCTTGATTCTTTTTCTTCTTCGGCAGTCTGCACTCAGAAGACTTGTGACCCATTTTGTCACAGTTGAAGCATCTTCCTTGAAATTTGGATTTCTTGGAAACTCCTCCTTTAGGGCCCATATTTGACCCTTTGTTCTTAGGGTTCTTGTTATTATGGCCATGTTCAACAACATTTGCTTTGGCCTCATGAGTTATTCCTCTCTTGTTAGATACTTTGTAATCTTCCTCAATTCTAAGCTTAAGAACCAAGTCTTCAATGCTCATTTCTTTTCGCTTATACTTTAAATAATTCTTGAAATCTTTCCAACCAAGTGGTAGTTTTTCAATTATCGAGACTACTTGGAAGGTTTCACTTAAAACCATCCCCTCAGCATGAATTTATGCTAAAATAATTTGCAATTCTTGTACTTGACTTAACACAGTTTTGGAATCAACCATCTTAAAATCTAGGAAACGGCCTACGACAAATTTCTTAGTACCGGCATCCTCAGTTTTATATTTTCGGTCTAAAGATTCCCAAAGCCCTTTTGCTGTTTTCATCCCGGCATACACACTGTACAAGGAATCACTCAGCCCATTCAGCACATAATTCCTACATAGGAATTCAGAATGTTTCCAAGCATTGATCGCACTGATCACTTGGATATCAATCTCACCCTCCACGGGTACAAGAATATTTAAGAAGACCTATAGCTGCTCCACTCTAAAATTCGAATTCTAGGCCACTCTAAAATTTGAAAATTTAGTGGAGAATTGAATTTCGTCATTAAAAAATCAAAGAGTTCCAATTTTAGTGCGGAATTTTATTTCCCTCCAAAAAAAAACAAAACAAAATTTTTTACCTCCTCTATCACAAAAACACGCGCGTTTCTCAAACAAAATAAAAAATAATTGTTTTGCCCCTCCCGCGACAGTATTATCAGGTTTGCCATCTTTTGCTATCGAAGAAAATTAACTCTCAGGCCACCTGCCATCAACATTGGGCCATTTATTTTTAATGTCCATTTTTGTTTTTTTGGTAACCAGAGTAAGTGAGAATAAGTCGAGATTCAATCTTTGAATTTGAGAGTGTACTATTCAAGGCAAAAGTTTTTTATCAAGATATCCTCTTCGGATTCTCATTTTTATTTTTATTTTACTAACTTAAAATTATATAGTTTTTTGACATATTTTTGAATAATTATTAGTCCTTGCATATATATTACCTGTAATAATCTAATAATAATTTATCACGTGTGATAAAATAGTAAAAAATAACTACTTAAATGGTAATTATATTTTATACAACCCCCCATATTATATATTTATTGATGATCACGTTATTTATATAATTATTTAAATTTTATTATGAAATTAATATACATTGATCAATTAGTAAAAATAATTTTTCTATCTAGGTCCGTTGTAAATGTTACATTTGCTTTTTAATTAATAGTTTATTATTTTAATATTTTTTGGTTAACGTTATAACAATGAAATTTATTAAAAATTTAGAAATGTTCCAAGTATAAAAAATAGTTACTATGGAAGCGTCGTTATCACTTTCTATGACTAATTAAAAGATCAGAGAGCATTGTGCATATTTTTCTTATATTAGATTAAGTAATTATATATATAATATTGGTTAAATAATTAATTAACCAAATTTCTGGGACATCCAAAAGTTTTTTTAAATAAGTTTTAATGGGTAATCTGAATCACTATTTTAGGAAAATGAGCGAAATTCTTTTAATGTCCGGTAAAATTAGGTCAAACCCTCAATATTTTAAAATTAAACAAAATCATCTTTTTTGTTATAAATATATTTATTTGTATAATTTTCACAAATAAAGAGATATAATGTCAAATTAATAAATACAAATAATATTTTTTCCTTAAAATATTTCTTAATTTAATTTGAACTAGTCAAATTAATTTTTTTTTTAAAAAAACCCTTACAAACTGAAAGGGATTTCGTTTAGTTTTAAAATACTATGAAAGTTTCGTTTGGTTTAATTAAATATAAGAAAAAATTTGCTCGTTTTTCTTATTATATTATCCATGTAATAATCTAATTATATCTAATCATGCATATATTTTATAATTAGAAGAAAACTAACAAATGACTACTTCCATTTTTTTAAAAGAATGAATGTGGACTACAATTAACTCTTAAAAGATGATGACCAAATATAAAAAAAATAGCCAAAAATATTTTATTTTTATTTTTAATAATTTTTAGATAAGAGACTTACAAATTCAATATATTTTAACTAATTACCTTTCTCATCATATAATATGCTTGAAAAAGACTTATTCTTATCCACCGGAGGTGCAAATAGCCAATAAGTATAATGGCGTAGGCTTGCAATGATCTGAATAAAATGAGGCCTAAATTATGCCATTTGTAATATGTTTGCTTCACATATTTCATCACCAAATCAAAACACAGAGACGGCCATTGAATTACTAACATCATAATTGTATTAGGTGAGGACCCCTTTAATAACAATAAATATTTATTGGTGAGGAAAGAGTACGTATACGCAATCAATTCTTGTTTGAATGAATATGTTTTCATTTATTTATATATATAAAAGCTTGATAGTGAGTCCCAAGAGATATTTTATATATTAGTTGGTTAATTAGTCCTTGTTATTCTCTCATCCACTTTGTAGCAATGTTGAATGGTTCAAAGAAACCATATTGAAGACAATAACTTATAGAGCTGTTTACGGACAGTATAGGAAACTCATCTCTCGAATAAATCTCCCACAACTGTGAATTTGTTTGGTAAGTGAGAACCACACGAATTTAGAAAAAGATAAATTATCATAGAAATAGTGATTTACGTGGTTCGGTAGAGAGTGACTCTAACCTATGTTCACGGGAGAAAGGGGATCACTTTTATTAGACTAGGGGTAAATACTGACCCGATCATCTAAAAAAGAATTTACAAAGGTTTACAATGAATAACCTATCGGGTCAACTATGTGGTCGGGTATAAGACTCACTTTCTCACTCTATCACTTAGTTTGTTTTTTCAAGCTTTGCTCTCAAATTACAATTGTTTAAAAATGTAAAAGTTACTAACTATTTCTAATATGACTTCTACCCCTGTATATAGGGTCTCAAATCCACTATTACAACCGCCCCTGACGTCAACTCATGTCAATGAATCATTATTACAACCCTCAGTCATTATTTCTAACATCTTCTTAAACAATCAAATAAGCTCATCCTTCTGCTACTGCACCTGGCTATGGCAGTATGTGGCGACCTTTGGCGGCTGCTATTTTGCCACTTCATCGGCCTATGGTGCTTGGAAGGGCCTACGACCACTGTGAACCGTTGCTTTATCTCTTTTATCATTAGCCTTCTAGACGTACCCTTTCTAGGTAGGGCATTGTACGGGCCAAATTTGGGCCAAGGGTATTTTCGACTTTTCACTTCAGGCCCAATATCAGTGATAGCCCAATCCCTCCAAACAGAACCCTGTATAGACTTGGGCTAAGGACCCAGTTACCTTCTCAGGCCTACACACAAATAGAAACCTACCGAGCAAACCCAAAGGCCAGACACCAATTATCCATCAGTCTAGATAGCCCAAAGCTCTCAAAGCAAGCCCATTTGAAAGCTAGTCACAAGCCCATACCCAAGAAAATATCTAACTGAAATGGCCTCATAACTTATCAGTTACCAATCCCAGAAAATGTTTGAATTCATAATTGCCTCCCATCATGGATCAACTGTTTCCAACACCAAACGAACGAGCCATTAAGAGCATTAAATACATACGTTTCTCGAGTGTGTATATAAGAGAAGAAGTCTACTAGGGAAAAGGAGAAGCATGACAACCCTATGCTTAGCTATTCTCACCAGAACCCTCTGAAACACCGGCCACCGCCCTCACGGCAGTCAACCGAATTCAAGGTAACATCAAGCCTTGTTCTTCTAT
The DNA here is from genome assembly GCA_019454045.1 of Zanthoxylum bungeanum. Classification (NCBI taxonomy): domain Eukaryota; kingdom Viridiplantae; phylum Streptophyta; class Magnoliopsida; order Sapindales; family Rutaceae; genus Zanthoxylum; species Zanthoxylum bungeanum. The sequence continues at coordinate 58,821 of SKCR01044823.1, read as the reverse complement.
TATTTACAGCTCGTCTTCACTACTGACTTGAGCGTCGGAGTGCCTACGGCACCCACCACACCGGTGGGTAGTACTCCCCGCTCATTCTACCTTTGTTTTATAGGATCGCTAGTGCCCCCAACATATAAATTCTCGATTGTGGACCTCGGGTGAAAACCAGCATCCACAATTTGGCGCCCACCGTGGGGCCTTAGCGATCTATAGCAAGCAAAAATCTTCTCATGACGATTTTCCAACATATTTAGTCATAATATAGCCACTCGACGCGACACTATATTTTGACTGGGGACATGGAAACCATTTTACGAATCGCATAACAACATTAGAGACAATTCTCCCAATGTACAAAATTAAAATGATGATGCGACATTCACAGTTAAAACACGATTGGAATCTTCAAAAGTTATAGTCATTCTACTCTGGTTCAAGAGCCTGGGCTTCATCGATAGAATCACCAGCAACAGGAACATCTTGAACTCTTTTTTCCAAAACCTAAGTTTCATTCGGATCCGATCCTTCACCAAACTCATTCATCTTTTCTTCAGTAATTTTTGGAGGCTTCTCTAATCCTACTGATTCTACTTCTACAGCAGTCTTGCCTTCAGTATTAGCTAATCCTTCAACATCTCCACTTTCATCTCCACGTGAAGATCGGTCCACACGCGAATGAATGAAAGAGCCACATCGGCCCAAATGCATATTGACAAGACAGACCCAACAAAATAAACATTCTTCAAGCCACCTACCTCCATAGGAACCACTCTACCTACTACTCATCCCAGACGATGAATCAACGTATCGTGTATAAGTAGTTGCAGTTGTCTCATTCAACACGGAGATGACATACCCTTCACAAATATATATCCATATTTCCCATTCGACAGAGAGCCTTGGTGTACCAATCCAACTTACTCACTCAACTAAGCCACCAAACAATAGTGTATGACATTAGAAGAAGGAGCCACTCGACACAATGTTTATGAAAGAAAACAAAGGCCCAACACAGAAGCCCACGGATGCAGACCAACTCACGCCCATCACCGAAATAAGACTACCAAACCCAGCAACTCACGCGCCAACCAAATCACGAGCCACAAATCAGGCGTTAGCCTGTTAAGTAGTCACACATCGATTATTTTCATGGAGAGCAAGGGAATGAGTAAAACAAAACCAATCCCACATAGCGTATTGTAAGCAAAGCTAATGATAACTGAACATGCACGTGTGAAAAGTCCACTCGACACAATACGATGATTGTCGATTGAAGTACTTCCTTTATTCCAAAAAATTTTAATTTTAATAGCACTTATGATATCATATCATATGGTCCCACTCGACATATGGGATGATAAAACATCTTGTTCATTCAATTCCCATACAACAAGGTGGATGGCCATCGACTCATGGTATATGGAAAAATTGCCATCTCTTCCATACAACATGAAAGGATAGTAATATTCTAAATATGACAAGATAGATTGCCAAAAAAGTCCATACTACATATGAAGATAATCATCACCTCCACACGATGTATGGAGATTATCATCCACTCTAAACTACATTGATGGATTTCCATCGACTCTAGAAAGCATTGGAAGAGCCTCATGGACCTTCATCAGGTTCATTCGACCGTAGTCTCATGACCTTCATCAGGTCAAGTAAAATGAAGATTCACATGGACCTTCATCAGGTTCATTCGACCGTAGTCTCGTGACATTCATCAGGTTAGGTAGAATGAAGATTCACATGGACCTTCATCAGGTTCATTTGACCGCAGTCTCATGACCTTCATCAAGTAATGTAGAATGAAGATTCACATGGACCTTCATCAGGTTCAATCGACCGTACTCTCATGACCTTCATCAGGTCTGGTAGAATGAAGATTCACATGGACCCTCATCAGGTTTATTCGACCGCAGTATCATGACATTCATCTGGTCAGGTAGAATGAAGATTTGCATAGACCTTCATCAAGTTAATTCGACTGTAGTCTCATGACCTTCATCAGGTTAGGTAGAATAAAGATTCATATGGACCTTCATCATGTTCATTCGAACGTAGTCTTATGACCTTCATCAGGTCATATAGAGATTCACATGGACCTTCATCAGGTTCATTCGACCATAGTCTTATAACCTTCATCAGGTCAGGTAGAATAAAGATTCACATGGACCTTCATCAGGTTCAATCGACCGTAGTCTCATGGCCTTCACATGGTCCAGAAAACATTGAAGACTCCCCTGGTATTTTGACCCGTAGTATGGGGATGATCCTGACCTTCATTTGGTTCAGTCGACTGAGAACATTCCCCATTGCTAATGTAGAGTCAAGTTCAAGATCTGGCCTTCACCCGGTCCAGACAACATTGAAGACTCCCCTGGTCATTTGACCCGTAATATGGGGATGATCCTGACCTTCATCTGGTTCAGTCAACTGAGAACATTCCCCATGGCTCATGTAGAGTCAAGTTCAAGACATGGCCTTCATCTGGTCCTGAAGACATTGAAAAATCCCCTGGTCCTTTGACCCGTAGTATGGGGATGATCCTGAACCTTCATCTAGTTCAATCGACCGGGGACATCCCCCAAAGACTCATGTCGAGTCAACTGAAGACATGGACTTCCCTTAGTTCAGACGAAAATATCGTATGAAATAACTCCTGAACCTTCGTCTGGTTTAGTCAACCGGTGACATCCCCCATGGACTCATGTTGAGTCAAATAAAGACATGGACTACTCTCAGTCCAAACAACAATGTCGTATGAAATAACTTCTAAACCTTCGTCTGGTTCAATCGACTAGGGACATCCCCCATGGACTCATATCGAGTCAAAAGAAGACTTGGACTTCCCACAGTCCATATGACAATGTCATGTGAATTGACTCATGAACCTTTATCGGGTTCAGTCGACCGGAGACATCCCCCATAAGACTCATGTCGAGTCAAAAGAAGACTTGGACTTCCCATAATCCATACGACAATGTCGTGTGAATTATCACATTCATCTGGTTTAGTCGACTGGGGATATCCCCCAAGGACTCATGTCGAGTCAAATAAAGACATGAACTACTCTTAGTCCATACGACAATGTCGAGTGAAATGATTCTTGAACCTTCATCTGGTTCAGTAGACCGGGGACTTCCCCCATGGACTCATGTCGAGTCAACTGAAGACATGGACTACCCTCAGTCCATACGACAATGTCATGTAAAATGACTCATGAACCTTCATCTGGTTCAGTCCACCGGGGACATCCCCCAAGGACTCATGTCGAGTCAACTGAAGACATGGAATTCCCTCAATCCATACAATAATATCGTGTGAATTATCTCCTGAATCTTCATCTGGTTCAGTCGACCGGGGACATCCCCCAAGGACTCATGTCGAGTTAACTGAAGACATGGACTTCCCTAAGTCCATACAATAATGTCGTGTGAATTATCTCCTAAATCTTCATCTGGTTCAATCGATCGGGGACATCCTCCAAGGACTCATGTTGAGTCAATTGAAGACATGGACTTCCCTCAGTCCATATCATAATGTCGTGTGAATTATCTCATGAACCTTCATCTGGTTCATTCGACCGGGGACATCCCTTAAGGACTCATGTCGAGTCAATTAAATACATGTATTTCCCCCAGTCCGTACGACAATGTCGTATGAATTAGCTTTGAGCCTTCTGTAGGCACTGCATTTTACATATAAGTCCCGATGATGAGTCTCGTACGGAGGCACTACTCTTTAGGTTGCGAAAGTCGCGGGAAACAAATGTCGGAAGGGGAAATTCAGAATAAGTATGTCATCGGATTCAGTTCACATGTTCACTGCTTTCATTCGTGCTACGTTCGTGAACACGTTCGAATGTCAAGCAGATTGCGGGCGTTCGTGCAACGTTCGAATCGGTGTTCAAACGGTGTCGGTACTTCTGATTTTATTGCTAGCCTCACGCCCAAGCCCAATTAGCCCACCAAAACCCACCCAAAAATAATTAAAACATTTAAAACATGTCACAAATTAAAATAATATCCTTCCTAAATTAAATAAATCACATCCCAATTTAAATAATTCACATACCTAAATGAAACAAATCAAATATATGATCTTCCTTATTAAGCCAAATCATGTCCCCAGTTAACTAGATATTTTCCTTGTGAGACACTAATTAGGATATTCCCCCCATAATCACTTGATCCCATTCCTATTCAAACAAGAGAAACCCTAGCTTTTGCCTATAAAAGAAACACAAATCCAACCTTAGAACCCCTAACACATACATAAAAAAATCACAGAAAATTCTGCAAAGCATTAACCCTCAAAACTCTCATAGCTCAATCTAAAAAATGACACAGCCCTAAGACTCAAAAACACACCAATAGATACACGACAACACTACCACAGAGAAATAGCCCCTACACACAGCCAAAATAGTGAATAAATAACTTTGAAAACAGCCCAAAAATAGTGCCAAAACCGAGACCAAAACAGTCCCTTATTACCGCAAAATAGTGACCAGTAAAACAGCAGCCAAACAGTAGCAAAACAGAGGAAACAACAGCTCAACACACCAAAACAGTGAACGGGAGCAGTGGACCAGTGAACCGGAGGAATTGCGGAGCACCAACCCTTCTGACGGCCGTGTAACACACTTTCGAGAGACGACCTAAGAGGTTAGACCTTAGGGCACCCTTTTCTTATTTATTTTCATTTATCTTTTAATTTTTTTATTTATTTTTCACATGAGAGTCGCTTGTGGATGCATGTTGTGGTCTTTGAATGAATGAAATATGTGTTCTCTCTTGTGGTATATCGGATGGAAACCCAGACGTAAATTTCGTAGCCGAATCCGAATGGACGGTATTACGGTTTACACTCGAGATATAATGCCACGTATCACTTGAGAGATTCTCACATTTTGTTTCATCCAACCTTGTATTCGAGCATGATCGGGTTGCTAGCATGTTATTTATCTTTTAAGCATGATTTAATCGTTAGTATGCTATTACTTTTTACATTTTACTTTCTATGCATTGTGATGTAATGTACATGGGCTTAGTATGTTAGTCTAAAGGTTCTTAATTTGAGCGGAGAAAAGTCCAAAAGGCTACCTTTACGATAATACTTTGCCGCGCCGGACGAAGTGTGTTTGATTGAATGTGAGATACGTTTAATCGGATATACGAAAGTCCACATTATTGTCTCATTCATTTTTATGCATTATGATGTAATACGCATGGGCTAGCTAGGGTGGATTAAAGGTCCTCTATTCGACGGAAATGCCTGAAGGCTAGCTTTACCACGATGTTTTGCCGCGCTTTTTATTATGTCATTTACCCTTTGCATATCATTGCTTTATTTACGTATGCCTTACATTCTAGTGCGCATGGGCTAAAAAGGGTGGATTCAAGGTCCTCCATTCGAGGGAAAATGCCTAAAGGCTACCTTTACCACGATGCTTTGCTGCGCCGGACGAAGTGTGTTTGATTGAATGTGAGATATGTTTAATCGGATATATGGAAGTCCACATTATTATCTCATTCATTTTTATGTATTATGATGTATTGCGCATGGGCTAGCTAGGGTGGATTAAAGGTCCTCTATTCGAGGGAAATGCCTGAAGGCTACCTTTACCATGATGTTTTGCCGCACTTTTTATTATGTCATTTACCCTTTGCATATCATTGCTTTATTTATGCATGCATTACATTCTAGTGCGCATGGACTAACTAGGGTGGATTCAAGGTCCTCCATTTGAGGGAAAATGCCTAAAGGCTACCTTTACCACGATGTTTTGCCGCGTCGGATGAGGTATACCCGATTGAATGTGAATGAGTTCAATCGGGCATACGGGGTCCTACATTGTGGATTTGCTTATCTATCTATGTGTTTCGTCGTCTATCATGCATCATGACTTGTCTCGTTCGAATGCATTCTCGAACGCTATACGAACGCGAACCTTCTGTTTACCGTTCGAACGTGTTTACGAACGCTACTCGAACGCGCATGTGTTTTCTTCATTTTATCATGCATCAGGTCTTGTCCCGTTCGAACGTGTTCTCGAACGCTATACGAACGCGAACCTTCTATTTACCATTCGAACGCGTTTACTAACGCTACTCGAACGCGCACGTATTTTCTTTATTTTATCATGCATCTGGTTTTATCCCGTTCGAACGCGTTTCGAACCCTATATGAACGCAAACATTCTGTTTATCGTTCGAACGTGTTTTCAAACGCTACACGAACGCACATACACTGAACTGAGTCATTTTCATCACATTTCATGCATGATTGCTTCTTGGGTGATTTCTCTTGCATTATATAATTAACCATGCCATTCCATTATTGACATTTTTACTGTTATCATCCATTTGTATTCCCGCTTTCATCTATTTGATTTGTTCGCAAGATTGTGTTCAAGCATGATTAGGTCGTTAGGATGTTACTTATTTCTCAAGCATGATTTAGCCATTATTATGTTATTTATCTATGCATGATCTTGTTATCTCCTTTCGCAATAGGTGTTTCTTTATGTTTATATTTAGGTTGTTATTTATTTTTCGTGTTTGATGATTTAACATGTTCATGAGATTATTGTGTGATATCGTATGTTTGCCATTATGATGATTCATTTTATACATGCGAACTTAGGAGTAGAATATCCTTGGAAATATACGTTGCTTAGGCTTAGTTAGACTATTGCACAAATCATATCATTACAAGTGGCATAAGTAAGGGACCATTCCGAACCCAACGGTTTGAGGTCTTCCCTTGCGAGGGGTGAGTGCGGCCTTAAATCATTTTCCCGGTTCACACCGGGAGGTGACTCCATGTTATTTCTCCGGTTTAGTTCCCCTGTGGGCTACTCCGTACTCCTGACCGAGCCGCGAGCCCAAAACAGCGTCGTCCAACATCTGTGTCCTACAGTCTGGCGACTCCACTCGGGATAGAGAATTGGCCCCGAAATAATGTCTTGTAATGATTGTGATTTGTGCTTTAATTAACCGTGTTTACCGTGGGTTGAAAGGGGTTTAATCAAAGGAACTTTTAAGGCTAGGTAATGGTTTGGTGTCTTCCCTTATTCACTACCTTTCTATTAGGAAAAGCTGCGAAGGCACCTAGATTATCATGTACTGGTAGCCTACCTTGATGGACTAATTTAGAGGACTTGTTGTTTATTCCTGTCACCAAGCGATAAGAGCCTAAGAGGCTTGGGTTTTTAAGAGAGTTCGCTCCACCCTCCCTCTGGGGAATCTACAACGGGAAATCCATTTGACAGTCAGTCACGCACCATAACTCGTTGGCACGTACCGTAAGGTATAAAAAAGGTGCGCTCACTTGGTCGCTCGAACCCTTGAGTGGGGAGACCTAGTTGTGGGCAATCCTTCGCCAGCGAGAGTCTTTGTCCACACTCCCGCAAACCCACACGTAGACCAGAGTTGTATGGCCTATAACAACTATTTCCTTGTGCTTGTGGACCATCCTCATTTGGATGCAGTTGGACTTCTTGTCAGAAATGCGAACTTGTTGGGCCATTTAAACTGGGACTAGTTCGTATCCTATGACAATTGGGCCAAAAGTTTCTAAAATGCCGATGGGCCATCCTGTGTTTGGGCCCCTTATCATTTGAAGCTGTTTAACCATGTTGTCGCAAAGGTGTAAACCTATTGGGCCTTTTCAACTGGGACAAGTTGACACCTTGCAATAATATGATTGAAACTTTAAAATGACAATAGGCCGAATTATACGTTCCACACATCGCATGTATCTCATGCATCTCATGCATACACATATCATGTTACCTCTCTTGTGTCTTAGGAGCCATCATAGATATCCGTTGGGTCAGGGAAAATGGAAGACTTGTTAAAAGGCCGATAGCAAACATGAGTGAATCAGAGAATGAAACATCTCATATGGATCAGTTGGAAACCAATCTCACCAAGGTTACTGAACAGTTGCAAGCCTTGACTGCTGCTATGGCCAATATGGATGTGCCCCGTGCTGGGGGAAACTCTGAGAATGAGAGGTGTGAAGACCCTCCGACTAGATTGAATGATGATATTCCAGGTTTTGATGATGATATGGCTGAATATGCTACAGGGAAAGTGGCAGAGTCTCAATCTGAACTGCAGAAACTCCGAGATCAGGTAGAGTCGGTTACCAATAAGATGAGGGGTAAACATGAAGACCTGCTAGATTATGAGGCAATGACCTTTGAAGAACAGTTGCCAGCTCAATTCAAGATGCCAGATATGGTCAGGTTCAACGGGAATGGGGATCCGAGGGTCCATCTCCGTCAATACGTTTCAGTTATGAATTCAGTGGGTTTATCCAAGCGTCAGGTTTAGAAAATGTTTGGGATGTCACTCAAGGGGGCACCCGTGGTATGGTATCACAACCTGGAGAGGAAGATCAAGGAGGATTGGAGGGAATTGGCAGATGCCTTTTTGAAACAGTATGTTACAGATCTGGAGATCGACTTGTCACTCCGGGACTTAGAAAACACCAAGTAGAAGCCATAAGAAAGCTTCAAGGAATATGTAGACCGTTGGAGGAGCCGACTTTTGAAAATGCAGACTCGGCCCTTAGATAATGAAAGCCAATAAAAACATCAATATGACATCAACAGTTTGGGGACGAGTCCCAGGGTTGAGGCCCATATCAGTATCAGTCTGGGGTTGAGGCCCATATCAGTATCAGTCTGGGGGCGAGGCCCACCTCAGTACCAGTTTGGGGGCGATGCCCCACATCAGTATCAGTCTTAGGGTGAGGCCCACATCAGTTTGAGGTCGGAGACCCACTATCTTGAAACAGTTCGGGAACAAGGCCCAGGGAATAAAGCCCACATTCAGTACAGTTCGGGAATAAGGCCCATAATCAACATAATTCAGGAACAAGGCCCAGAGGAATAACGCCCTATCTTGAAACAGTTCGGGAACAAGGCCCAGAGAATAAAGCCCATATTCAGTACAGTTCGAAAATAAGGCCCACAGTTTAAATAATTCGGGAACAAGGCCCATGGAATAATGCCCACATTCAGTACAGTTCGGGAACAAAGCCTAGGGGAATAAAGCCCACTTTCAAAACAGTTCGGGAACAAGGCCCAGGGGAATAACACCCTATCTTGAAATAATTCGGGAACAAAGCCCATTGAATAAAGCCCACATTCAGTACAGTTCGGGAACAAAGCCTAGGGGAATAAAGCCCACTTTCAAAACAGTTCGGGAACAAGGCCTAGGGGAATAACGCCCTATCTTGAAACAGTTCGGGAACAAGGCCCAGGGAATAAAGCCCACATTTAGTACAGTTCGAGAATAAAGCCCACATTCAATAATTTTCGGGAATAAGGCCCACAGTTAACATAATTCGGGAACAAGGCCCAGAAAATAAAAGCCCACATTCAGTACAGTTCGGGAATAAAAACATTCAACACAGTTCGAGAATAAGGCCCACAGTCAACATAATTCGGGAACAAAGCCCAGGAGAATAACGCCCTATCTTGATATAGTTTGGAAAAGCCTAGAGGAATAAAGCCCACTTTCAAAACAGTTCGGGAACAAGGCCCAGGGGAATAAAGCCCTATCTTTACACGGTTCAGGAACAAAGCCTAGAGGAATAAAGCCCACTATCAAAACAGCTCGGGAATAAAGCCCAGGAGAATAAAGCTCTCTCTCAATGCAGTTCGGGAACAAAGCCCAAAGGTCAAAGCATCTCAGGATAACAAGATACGAACTCGTCCCAGGGTCGAGGCCCCCGTTGTCGGTTGCAGTTATTGGGATGCGTCCCAGGATCGAGGTCCACTTCATCATCATTTTTGGGGATGCGTCCCAGGGTCGTGACCCACATTGTCAGTGGTATTGGGATGCGTCCCAGGGTCGAGACCCCCGTTGTCGGTTGCAGTTATTGGGATGTGTCCCAGGATCGAGGTCCACCGCATCATCAAATTAGCTCAAAGCAGCAGGCAAGTCAGGTGGCAGCTAGCAAGCCAGGTAAGTAAAAATGCATTGCACAACTTTGATAGGATTTTCATTGTCACACACTGCACAAGTCCCATCAAAGTGGGGGCGACTGTAGGCACTGCATTTTGTATATAAGTCCCGATGATGAGTCTCGTACGGAGGCACTACTCTTTAGGTTGTGAAAGTCACGGGAAACGAATGTCGGAAGGGTAAATTCAGAATAAGTATGTCATCGGATTCAATTCACATATTCACTGCTTTCATTCGTGTTGCGTTCGTGAACACGTTCGAACTTAAAGTAGATTATGGGCGTTCGTGCAGCGTTCGAATCGGCGTTCGAACGGTGTCGGTACTTCTGGTTTTGTTGCTAGCCTCACGCCCAAGCCCAATTAGCCCACCAAAACCCACCCAAAAATAATTAAAACATTTAAAACATGTCACAAATTAAAATAATATCCTTTCTAAATTAAATAAATCACATCCCAATTTAAATAATTCACATACCTAAATGAAACAAATCAAATATATGATCTTCCTTATTAAGCCAAATCATGTCCCCAGTTAACTAGATATTTTCCTTGTGAGACACTAATTAGGATATTCCCCCCATAATCACTTGATCTCATTCCTATTCAAACAAGAGAACCCTAGCTTTTGCCTATAAAAGAAACATAAATCCAACCTTAGAACCCCTAGCACATACATAAAAAAATCACAGAAAATTCTACAAAGCATTAACCCCCAAAACTCTCCTAGCTCAATCTCAAAAACGACACAACCCTAAGACTTAAAAACACACCAAAAGATACACGGCAACACTACCACATAGAAACAGCCCCTACACACAGCCAAAATAGTGAATAAATAACTTTGAAAACAGCCCAAAACAGTGCCAAAACCGAGATAAAAATAGTCTCTTATTACCGCAAAACAGTGACCAGTAAAACAGCAGCAAAACAACAGTAAAACAGAGGAAACGACAGCTCAAAACACCAAAACAGTGAACAAGAGCAGTGGACCAGTGAACCAGAGGAATTACGGAGCACCAACCCTTCCGACGGCCGTGTAACGCACTTTCGAGAGATGACCTAAGAGGTTAGACCTGAGGGCATCCTTTTCTTATTTATTTTTCATTTATCTTTTAATTGTTTTATTTATTTTTCGCATGAGAGTCGCTTGTGGATGCATGTTGTGGTCTTTGAATGAATGAAATATGTGTTCTCTCTTGTGGTAAATTCCGTAGCCAAATCCGAATGGACGGTTTTGCGGTTTGCACTCGGGATACAATGCCAAGTATCACTTGAGAGATTCAGACGTTTAATCGGATATACGGAAGTCCACATTATTGTCTCATTCTTTTTTATGCATTATGATGTAATGCACATGGGCTAGCTAGGGTGGATTAAAGGTCCTCTATTCGAGGGAAATGCCTGAAGGCTACCTTTACCACGATGTTTTGCCGCGCTTTTTATTATGTCATTTACCCTTTGCATATCATTGCTTTATTTACGCATGCATTAAATTCTAGTGCGCATGGGCTAACTAGGGTGGATTCAAGGTCCTTCATTTGAGGGAAAATGCCTAAAGGCTACCTTTACCACGATGCTTTGCCGCGCCGGACGAGGTATACCCGATTGAATGGGAATGAGTTCAATCGGGCATACGGGGTCCTACATTGTGGATTTGCTTATCTATGTATGTGTTGTGTCGTCTATCATGCATCAGGACTTATCCCGTTCGATCGCGTTCTCGAACGCTATACGAATGCGAACCTTCTGTTTACCGTTCGAACGCGTTTACGAATGCTACTCAAACGCGCATGTGTTTTCTTCGTTTTATCATGCATCAGTTCTTGTCCCGTTCGAACACGTTCTCGAATGCTATACGAATGTGAACCTTCTATTTACCATTCGAACGCGTTTACTAACGCTACTCGAACGCGCATGTATTTTCTTTGTTTTATCATGCATCTGGTCTTGTCCTGTTCGAACGCGTTCTCGAACGTTATACGAACGCAAACCTTCTGTTTACCATTCGAATGCGTTTTCAAATGCTACACTAACGCACATACACTGAACTGAGTCCTTTTCATCACATTTCATGCATGATTGCTTCTTGGGTGATTTCTCTTGCATTATGTAATTAACCATGCCATTCCATTATTGACACTTTTGCTGTTATCATCCATTTGTATTCCCGCATTCATCTATTTGATGTGTTTGCAAGATTGTGTTCAAGCATGATTAGGTCATTAGGATGTTACTTGTTTCTCAAGCATGATTTAGCCATTAGTACGTTATTTCTCTATGCATGATCTTGTTATCTCCTTTCATAATAGGTGTTTCTTTATGTTTATGTTTAGGTTGTTATTTATTTTTCGTGTTTGATGATTGAACATGTTCATGAGATTATTGTGTGATATCGTATGTTTTCCGTTATTATGATTCATTTTATACATGCGAACTTAGGAGTAGATTATCCTTGGAAATATACGTTGCTTAGGCTTGGTTAGATTATTGCACAAATCATATCATTACAAGTTGTATAAGTAAGGGACCATACCAAACCCAACGGTTTGAGGTCTTCCCTTATGAGGGGTGAGTGCGGCCTTAAATCATTTTCCCGGTTCACAACGGGTGGCGACTCCATGTTATTTCTCCGATTTAGTTCCCCCATGGGCTACTCCGTACTCCCGACCGGGCCGCGAGCCCGGACAGCGTCGTCCAACATCTGTGTCCTACACCTTCGTCAGGTTCAGTTAGCAAGTACCCCACATCCTGTTTCATTCGACATGCACATAAATACTCTCCAAGTCAAGGACTTCTAGACTTAGAGAGTAGGGGATAAACTTTACGGGCCAAGGGCATTTTTGACTTTTCACTTCAGGCCCAATAACAGTGATAGCCCAATCCCTCCAAACAGTACCCTGTATAGACTTAGGCCAATGACCCAGTTACCTTCTCAGACCCACACACAAAGAGAGGCCTACCGAGCAAACCCAAAGGCCAGACACTAATTACCCATCAGTCTAGATAGCCCAAAGCTCTCAAAGCATGCCCATTTGAAAGCTAGTCATAAGCCCATACCTAAGAAAATATCTAACCGAAATGGCCTCATAACTTATCAGTTACTAATCCCAGAAAATGCTTGAATTCATAATTGCCTCCCATCATGGATCAGCCATTTCCAACACCTAACGAACGAGCCATTAAGAGCATTAAATACACACGTTTCTCGAGTGTGTATATAAGAGAAGAAGTCTACAAGGGAAAAGGGAGAAGCATGACAACCATAAGCTTAGCTATTCTCACCAGAACCCTCTGAAACACCGGCCACCGCCCTCATGACAGTCAACAAAAGTCAAGGTAACATCAAGCCTTGTTCTTCCATTATTTACAGCTCGTCTTCACTATTGACTTGAGCGTTGGAGTGCCTACGGCACCCACCATACCGGTGGGTAGTACTCATCGCTCATTCTACCTTTGTTTTACAGGATCGCCAGTGCCCCCAACCTATAAATTCTCGACTGTGCACCTCGGGCGAAAACTAGCATCCACAGGCATATGTCATATTGTTCCCAAACTAATCAGCCATTATCTCATTTTCGCTCCTCGAATCAAGTTACCGAGACAACTGGTGACCATTCAAACCCAGACTCTCAAAGTCGTCAGGTCATACCCGTGCTGGTGATATTTTATCGGGTCGGGCAATACAAACTCTAGGAGCATCCCAAAACCCTCATTTCATTAGGTCGGGTTGTTGGACAATTATGACCCATAGCATCACTATTTGTACAGAACATGGTGTTGTTGTACAAATTAACTATATGACAAAGGAAATTGCTCTTTTATCATTTGTAATTAGATTACCGGGATATATAAATGATAAAAGTCCATATGATTAGTTCCGGATTGATAAGATATGAGACAGTATCAATCCATGAAGGTTTAATCATTAAAACATCCCTAGTCGGAGTATTATCAAGATTGGACATCGATAATGCGGAATAGACTAGTATTGCACTTGTGCGTGTTATGAGAGCATAACGGCATAGTTCTCATATATTTAAGTATTGGATATTTATGCAAGTGTAATAGGAGGTTGTGTTTACCGATGGTACAGTAACAGCTTCGCTCTGGATAGACCCCTCGGAATTCCATTGGTAGTATGACTATGTGTCTATGGAAGTCCGAATCAGGGTAGGTGTATTTGGTCTTAACCTGAGACTTGCACTGCTAATACTTGCGACAATCAATATACTTTGGTTTTGGTCATCCAAGGCTTTAACCGGTTCTGTGTACGCCTCTTCTGGGTATATTGAGAATCGTAGTGTATTGGGTGTGATGTCAAGATGGAAGTATCACTCCAGTCATATGGAGTTGATGGTCACGTAGGATATGGAACTAGTACTCTTTAGTACTGCAGTCATCGGGATAATATGACTAGGTCATGCTTATCTGATTATAGAGACTAGTTACCAGAGATCCGACATGTGCTTCGTACGGGGCAGACTCAATTCCAGCCCCAGACCTAGCACGTGACATCCGATACTGGATCGCAATACGCAATACGATTTATACTACGCCTGATATAGATTACATATTCCTTTAAGAATATTTCTGGAGAATTGGGTAGGCACGGTGCTTTGCTAGAAGCCAACCATGTCTTGTAAATCGGTAAAAATATAGTACTAGGTATGTACGTGTTTGGATAGTCCGACGACCAAATTTACTGCCAACATATATGGGGATCCCATGGGTCGCTTCCTGAAGATTCACCGATGATGTATGACTCGCACATAATTAATCTAGGATTAATTATTAGAGAGAGAAAATTAATCTAGGATTAATTACCGAGAATTTTATCTGGGATAAAATTCGTATAAAAGAGAGAGAACGATTAATTTGGAATTAATCGATAAAATAATATATTCGATATATTAAACGAAATTAGATTTCGACGCGGAATAAAAATTAGATTTTAATTCGGGCGAACAAGTTAATTTAGAATTAATTCGCTAGCGACGTGAATAGTAATTTTACTAGGCATAATTGTTTAATTAAATTTGATTTAATTACGTCGCAATGGAAAATTCATTAATTCGGAATTAGCGAACCTGAGTCCGGGAGTGTTTGCGGGCCCACTCGCATTTCGAATCAAGTGGGGCCCATAAGTCACATCACGCATCACATCATTAGTCATTTTTGTGATGGAAGTCATATCACTTTGAGTGATGTGATGGTTGTCACTTGTGATTGATGGTGGTGGTTGAAGACTTTAAAGTCTTGTACAATTCTTGGAAAATGTATTATGTATTTGATTTTTGAAATCAAAACACAACCAACACAACACAACTTCATCTTCTCTCTTCACTTTCCATTCGGCCAAGGGCCATTTTCTCTCTCAATTTTCCCTAAATGCCGAGAGCAACAAGGTGAAGAATATGGGAATTTCGTTACAATTTTCTCCAATGCTAGCACAAAAAAAGGGTCATTCAAAGGTGATAAGGAAACAAAACCTTGAGCATGGAATCCATTTACAAAGCTTGGAGCTTGGAGATCTTCAAATGGAGTTGACCGAAAATCATGGAGCACAAAATGAAGGCCATTGCCGAGAGCAACAAAGAAGAAAGCTTGGAGCATAATTTTTATTGTCATCGCATCGCAAATCTGTTCATTGTAAGTATGATTCTGCCATTCTTCTTTATTGTATTCACATTATTTTCATTGCTTGAATGATCTTGGGACTATAGTAGAAACCCAACACTGGTATCATAGCCTTGATTAAGCATGAAATTGGATTTAGGGTAAAATTTAGGTAAAATTGATTTGAGCTTGATTTGATGAAATTGATTGTTTGAATATGCTTGAATGATGATAACATAGTGTTATGCATGATCAATTTGATGAAAATTGAATTGGATCAAATTTCCCCAAATTGTAGGCTTGGCCGAAAGTTTAGTGCCCTAAATGTCATGGTGATTTTTGTTTTTTGAATCATTGGATGAGTTTGAAAGACTTGGGAATTTTTGATTTAGAATTTAATTGGATTGAAATCAAAATTGGACAAAAACCCTAAAATACCGTGACTCATAAGCATGTAAATGAGTTGATTTTTTGATTCA
This sequence comes from Zanthoxylum bungeanum, assembly GCA_019454045.1. Taxonomy (NCBI): domain Eukaryota; kingdom Viridiplantae; phylum Streptophyta; class Magnoliopsida; order Sapindales; family Rutaceae; genus Zanthoxylum; species Zanthoxylum bungeanum. The sequence goes on along the minus strand of SKCR01044823.1, from coordinate 42,741 downwards.
ATAATGTTGGACATGTGTTGATAATGATGAGCATGATTAATTGATTAAATTAGTATTTTGGAAATGTTAATTTGAGTAATTAATTATGGCTTATACACTTTAGTTAATTAAATTGTGAATTTGGAAATTTGGAATTTAATTAGTTGGGCTAAATTTGGAATTGGGCTAATAAAGTTGTATTTGGGTTTAATGGGCTTGGTTGGGCCAATTTTGGTTTAGGTTAATTGGTTGGATCCAATTGGGCCTAAACCATTTCCATAAAGTCCAAATATAATTAAATGGACCTTTAAAATTTTAATTGGGCCTAATGGGCCTAAATTAATTTTTGGCAAAAGGGTGATTCCTTTTTGGGCTTTGGTTGCCAAAGTCCATGCCTTATAAATTAATTAAAAGCCCATTGGAATTTAATTAAATTGACATTGGATGTTAATTGGGCTTTGAGACCCGTAAAGATTAGATTTAGAATCTAAGTCGTAAAGGTTCATTAATAAAGTGTAATTATTTAATTTAGAATTAATTAAAGAATTAGTATTAAATATAAATTAAATTGGATTTAATATTGTAGTTTGATATAATTCAATAATTCGTACTTTGAGTACTTATTCTTAAAACGAGTTTGACTCGCGCAAATCAAATCGTTGTTTGAACATTGGATGGTCATTAATTTCAGATTAATTAATTGGATTAGATTGATTGATAACATGCTTTGTGTGAATACATGGATGTGATGTATGAATAATGTATATCGGATGGATATTAGATGGGTGAGGGCAATTTTGGAAATTGTTGTAATAAATTTAGAATTTATTAAATTGGACCTGCGTGTCCAGCCTATTACCTCTTGACTCTTTGTATTCTCTTCTCACCTATTCCCCTCAATGTAAATGAGGTTTCTTTAGAAGTGTTATGTAATTGGGTAGAAGTAAGATTTGTGCTAGCGGGAGAGAGGAAATGGAGAGATTTGTTCTAGGAACAAAGTGTTTTAAATATCCATCCGCATATAATTATTAATTTATTTATCGCGCCTTATTATGCTTTTAGAATGCATGTCTAAGGGTGTATGATGAGACCTTAACAAAGATAATTAATTGGTTGCCAATTACGCGAAAAACCCTCAACATATATTAAGCGTTTTTCCTTCCATTGAATGATTCATTCTCAAGATCCAAGATTGGCACTGGTTTGTTGGCCAAAGTCAAGGCCTTTGTCCATCGCGGATGTGTTTGAATCATGAAGGCTTTGTTACATATCGCATGTCTTGTCCAAGTTGTGATTTGTTGGCCAAAGTCAAGATCACTTCTTGTCCATTGACATCGATTACGAAGCTTTCCAAGGTCAATGGGTCCCGCTTAACTGGAATCATTAAGTTTGTTGTGCCAAAGCCAAGGCTTAATTGATTCAGAGGAAAAAGGTTAGGGAATATATTGGATATATTGGCATATGTTGGATATATGTTTCAGACTTGGATGTCCACCTACTGGATCTAGGAATTGGATGAGATCCAATTGATCTTAGAGATCTACCTAGTTAAATATCATACAGCTTGTTGGCCAAAGTCAAGGTTGTGTGTTATTTAATGGGATCCTAGCCCACTAGGAAACAAGGTTTCCCGAGTACTCAACAGAGGGTTAGAGGCTCGCCGAAAAATAGTGGGAGGCAAGTATTAAATTTGCAATTTCGTTTAGATACTTGCCAATACGCGCTCATTTCAATTTTTCGTCATTAAATTAATAAATATATATCAGTTGGACTAATATTTAATCGTTGTTTTAATTAAACAGTTGGACTGTATTCAAAATACTTCAAATAATAGTTGATTATATAATTGGATTATAGTAATCAATATATTTGAATTTAACCAATCAAATTATAGTTGATTATATAGTTAGACTATAGTAATCATTATATTCAATAGTACCTGAAATCGTTGATTGGATAGTTGGACTATAGCAATCAAGATAACTGAAAAATTAGCGTTTAAAACATAAACCTGGGTAAAAATGTCATTAAACGACTTTAATTTTCAGATTGGGAATAGAACCTCAGGATAGTCCTGGGAACTGAGAAGTTACTTTATTTGATAGAGAAACATCTCGGGCCTAAGCCCGGAGTTGAGCAAATAGTAGAACATGATCTTTGGAAGATTCATGTGATGATAACTTTAGTGCTCAATCCATTATGTTAGATGCAATGACACTTTAATTCCGTAGTCAAAATTAAGGATTAGATCATTGTACCATGAAGATGAAATTAAAGATCTTCATAGATCTATTCTTAGATCTTAGAAGTACAAATTGCATAAGAAGCTCTTAAGCTCACGTATGTCAGAGGGTACATCTGTCGAGCACGAGGTGTCGCAGATGATTGCTGACATCGATCAGCTAGGTTAGTTGGGCATTACCTACGTGGCTGAGACTGCCAAAGATTTGATCTTATAGTCTCTACTCGAAAGCTGGGGCAGGTTCATTGTGAGCCAAGAGTAAACTCTTGGAGAGTTGATGGATATGCTCAAGGAGGCAGAGCCAGAGCTTCTAAAAATGGGCAAAGGTAAAATCATCACGTTCTTCTAGGAAGACAAAAGGACATATCCCAAGATGTCTGCCTAAATTGTGGCAAACGGGGTCACTGAAGCATGACTGTCGTATGGACAAGGCAGACATGAAGGAAATGAAGGCGGGGCAAGGCTCCGGCTTCAAGTATGTTTGTCATAAACATGTTCACTATTAGTTTAAAAATTGGATTTTTGATACTAGATGTGGTACATAAATATGTACTGATGTGCAGAATCAGCTGATAAGAAGGAGACTGACTTCAGTTGAGATCTATTTGCGAATTGGAAACGGGACGAGAGTCGCTGTTTTAATCGTAGAAACCTAAGTTTAGGAACTACCCTTCGGGTGTGTACTTAAATTAGGAAACTGTTAAAATGTAACTAGTTTGACTAGAAACATTATCTTTATATCAGATTATAACTCGTTGCGGGTATACCTTTATATCCTAGAACACTAAAGTGTTTTATTTTATAAAGATGATATTGAGATAAACACATTAGATGTGAATAACAGTATTTATATTTTGAATATAAATAAATCTCAATCATATGACATGACAAACAAATAGCTCAAAATGAATTAATCAGATGAGACTTATTTGTGGCATTGTTGTCTGAGACACATTAAACAAGACTCATATATCCACACTTTTGAAGAGTGGATACTAGGACGGATTTGATTCTATTCAAATAATGTCTACGAATCTAGTTTATTAGGCAAAGTGCCTAAAACACCTTTTATTTGGTAAAAGTGCAAGTGTCACCGATCTGTTAGCCCTCGTTCATAGTGACGTAAGTGGGCCCATATCTAGCTAGGCTAGAGGTGGATATGAACACTTCGTAACCTTTACAGATGTGGCATCGCGTTATGGTTATGAGTTTCTTATGAAATATAAATCGGAAACTTTTGATAAATTCAAAGAGTTTCGACACGAAGTAGACAGACAGATCGGCAAGAGTATTAAAACATCACGATTGGACCGTGATGAAAATACTTAAGCAATAAGTTTCTCAATTATTTGAAAGAGTATAGTATTCTTTCATAGTGGAATCCTCCCGGAACACCTCAATTGAGCGGTGTGTCCGAACAGAGAAACCGAACCTTGTTGGACATAGTAAGGTTAATCATGAGTCGCTCTGAGCTACCATTTTCCTTCGAGGGATACGCATTAAACAGTGCAATACTTTTTTTGAATAAGGTTCCATAAAAATCTGTTAGACAGACTTCATATTAGATATGAACAGGAAAGAAACTGGGTTTTCTCATTCCTGAAGATTTGGGAATGCTAGGCATATGTTTGGATGATACCAAAATAGAGCCCAAATCAAATTAGTGCCTAATTTGTAGGTTATCCTAGGGTAACCAAAATATAGTACTTATACAACTCACAAGAGAACAATTTAATTGTTGCTCTCCATGCGGTTTTCCTAAAAGGAATACCTATATGCAGTGGTAAGTGGAAGGAAAGTAAAACTCGATGAAAATCAGAGTAAAACTGTTCCAGGCACCGATTCTTTAATGGAACACAAACAGTTCATCAGGGATGAAATTGTACCATAATCTTCGAATACACAAGAACCGCGCAAGTCAGAAAATAACCTGGGAGGTATAGGTTTCTGATCTCACCTCGTAAAGATGTCAATCTTATTGAGGAAGACAAACCGACTACGTATGAGGAAGTGATACAAGGTATCGACTCCCTATTATGGCAAAATGCCATGATGTCTGAAATGGATTCCATGTATACCAACCAAGTTTGGACACTGGTTGATGTACTGGAAGGCATTGTGCCTATTGGTACTATTTAAGTCTTCAAGGAAGACAAACATTGATGGCAACATACCAATGTACTAAGCTAGGCTTGTAGCGAAAATGTATCGTTATCAAAAAAGTGTCGATTACGACAAAACCTTTTACTGGTTGCCATAGTTAAATCCATTTGGATAATGCTTGCTAATGCTGCATGTTTCATTTATGAAATATGGGAGCTGAACGTCAAAAATGCTTTCCTTAAACGGAAACCTTTTGGAGGATGTTTACAACATCCTGACGGTTTTGTCATACCAAAACAAGCAAACAAGGTTTGCAGGTTATTCGATCCATGGATGGATTGAAGCAAGCATTGCATTCTTGGAACTATAGTTTTGATGTAATCATAATGGTATATGATTTAATTCAAAACAAATATAATTCTTATGTATATAAGAAGGTTAGTGGGAGCGCACTGACAATGATTGCCTATAAAATGATGATATATCATTTCTTGGAAATGATATTCCCATAAAACAATCGGTGAAAGCTTGGCTTTCATGAAAATTCTCCGTAGAATTCTTGGGAGAGACAACCTTTATTCTAGGAATAAAGATCTACTGGGATAGATCTAAAGGTTGTTGGCACTCTCCGAGAACTCGTATATTGAAATAAATGTACGCGACCTGGTGTCTCATGTGATTTGAGCATATGGAGTCACAATCAGGCCAATCCAAGTGATATTCACTGGATTGATGTTAAGAACATCCTTAAGTATCTTAGATGAACTAAGGATGCTTTCTTAAGTTATGGAGAAGGAGAACTTGAAGTGACTGGGTTCACTGCTGCAAGTTTCCTAACCGATAAAAACGACTATAAGTCGTAATAGAGGTACTATATAGTTTGAATACCGGAACAGTGAGCTGGAAATCTTCCAAGCAAGATACTGTTGCCGAATAAACAACAAAAGCAGAATATTACTGCAGCTGAGGCAGCAATAGAAGCCATTAGGATCTAAATAATCCTAATTGGATTCGGAGTAGTTCTGTTAGCAACTGAGCTAGGCTACAGCACAGGCTAAAAAATTAATGGTCTCATCAACGATCCAAGTATATACTTCAACTATTCATCTGATTCGTTCGGATCATACATCGTGGTGATGTGATGATCGAATAAATAGCATAAGATGATAACTTTGCAAATCCGCTGACGAAAGCAAGATTCTCAGCAGCAGTTTGAGCGAACCGTACATAGTTCAAGTGTAGGACACTTGAGTGATTGGCTATAGGCCAAGTGGGAGATTGTTGGACAATTATGACCCATAACATCACTATTTGTACATAACATGGTGTTGTTGTACAATTAACTATGTGACAGAGGAAATTGCTCTTTTATCATTTGTAATTAGATTACCAGGATATATAAATGATAAAAGTCCATATGATTAGTTCCGGATTGATAAGATATGAGACATTATCAATCCATAAAGGTTTAATCATTAAAACATCCCTAGTCAGAGTATTATCGAGATTGGACATCGATAATACGGAATAGACTAGTATTGTATTTGTGCGTGTTATGAGAGCATAACGGCATAGTTCTCATATATTTAAGTATTGGATACTTATGCAAGTGTAATAGGAGGTTGTGTTTACCGATGGTACGGAAACACCTTCGCTCTCGATAGACCCCTCGGAATTCCATTGGTAGTATGACTATGTGTCTATGGAAGTCCGAATCAGAGTAGGTGTATTTGGTCTTAACCTGAGACTTGCACCGCTAATACTTGCGACAATCAATATACTTTGGTTTTGGTCATCCAAGGCTTTAACCGGTTCTATGTATGCCTCTTCTGGGTATATTGAGAATCGTAGTGTATTGGGTGTGATGTCAAGATGGGAGTATCACTCCAGTCATATGGAGATGATGGTCACGTAGGATATGGAACTTGTACTCTTTAGTACTACAGTCATCGGGATAATATGACTAGGTCATGCTTATCCGATTATAGAGACTAGTTACCAGAGATCCAACATGTGCTTCGTATGGGGCAGACACAATTCCAGCCCCAGGCCTAGCACGTGACATCCGATACTGGATCGTAATACGCAATACGACGTATACTACGCCTGATATAGATTACATATTCATTTAAGAATATTTCTGGAGAATTGGGTAGGCACAGTGCTTTGCTAGAAGCCAACCATGTCTTGTAAATCGGTAAAAATGTAGTACTCTGTACGTACGTGTTCGGATAGTCCGACGACCGGATTTACTGCAACATATCCGGGGATCTCATGGGTCGCTTCCTGAAGATTAACCGATGATGTATGACTCGCACATAATTAATCAAGGATTAATTATTAGAGAGAGAAAATTAATCTAGGATTAATTACGGAGAATTTTATCTGGGGTAAAATTCGTATAAAAGAGAGAGAACGATTAATTTGGAATTAATCGATAAAATAATATTTTCGATATATTAAACGAAATTAGATTTCGCCGCAGAATTAAAATTAGATTTTAATTCGGGCGAACAAGTTAATTTAGAATTAATTCACTAGCGACGTGAATAGTAATTTTACTAGGCATAATTGTTTAATTAAATTTGATTTAATTACGTCGCAACGGAAAATTCATTAATTCAGAATTAGCGAACCCGAGCCCGGGAGTGTTTGCGGGCCCACTCGCATTTCGAATCAAGTGGGGCCCATAAGTCACATCACGCGTCACATCATTAGTCATTCTTGTGATGGAAGTCATATCACTTTGAGTGATGTGATGGTTGTCACTTGTGATTGATGGTGGTGGTTGAAGACTTTAAAGTCTTGTACAATTCTTGGAAAGTGTATTATGTATTTGATTTTTGAAATCAAAACACAACCAACACAACACAACTTCATCTTCTCTATTTTCTTTCCATTCGGCCAAGGGCCATTTTCTCTCTTAATTTTCCCTAAATGCCGAGAGCAACAATGTGAAGAATAGGGGAATTTTGTTGCAATTTTCTCCAATGCTAACACATAAAGGGTTATTCAAAGGTGATAGGGAAACAAACCCTTGAGCATGGAATCCATTTACAAAGCTTGGAGCTTGGAGATCTTCAAATGGAGTTGACAGCAAATCATGGAGCACAAAATGGAGGCCATTGCTGAGAGCAACAAAGAAGAAACCTTGGAGCATAATTTTTGTTGTCATCGCATCGCAAATCCGTTCATTGTAAGTATGATTCCGCCATACTTCTTTATTGTATTCACATTATTTTCATTGCTTGAATGATCTTGGGACTATAGTAGAAACCCAACACGGGTCTAGTACCACCATCACTTGTCTTGATCTAGAATCCCTTGATGGGGAGAACCTTCACATTATAGTCCAGTCATTCTTCATAATTCCTCTTATCTCTAGGCCCTAGGGTCTTTCCATCCATCTGGTTGGGCAGTTACCATAATGCCCTTCAACCTTCCTCGAGCTAAAGGCTTACAAAAAACCATCATCTATATTTTTTCCCTAGTTCTCGGTATCAATGAGTTTACAAGTTGATGTCAGGAACTTTATACAAGATGGTGATACAAATAGGAAAAGCATGGTCGGGATAGTAAACTCCAAACCAAGCATCAAACTTATTATTTTCTACCAGAAGCCTCCTTCAAATATGATCCTCAGGTAGAAACTGTCTCCACCCATTTTCACTGCATTGATCCTAACCAACTCGAGCATATCACTTTACTTGCAGTCAGAGATATTTTTTTTCTGACAGTTGCCTTTCTTTCATCGCTATCCGAAAAGCCACTCCTACGGTTCTGAAATGTCCCTAGGAACATATGAAGGTATAATGGTCTTCCTTAAATGTAGCGATCATATCCATCAAATCGCATGCGCTTCCATTTCTAAACGTGCCAAGTATCGAGCATTTGTGACTTGCCTGCCCAAACTGTGTAGCTGAGATTGATCGAGCATGTGGCACTCATCTGAACCCTTGATTTGAATTCAATGGTTAAGATTGACCCGTGCACGTGGAATATATCCATGAGTTCAGCTTCAAATCAACGGCTGAGATTGACATAAACAGCCTATATAAAGACTTTTCTTCTCCTTTTACCACTTTTATCAACCATTTCTTTTGCAAGAGCTCTCAGAACTAATTCAAGCTTCTCCCTCGTCTCCTCAAAGCATCCAACAACTTCAGACTCCTCTCCAGACGTTCAAGTATCATAAGTAAGTTTGCCATTGATCATTTCTTTATCATTATGCCATGAACATGCCTTGTTTTATTTTAAGAAATACCTGATGAATGCATTGTATATGTATTTTTGTGTTTCTGGGTTCGTTCTATATTTGAGCATATATATTCCGAGTTTCTGGGTTTGAGCATATTTCCTAGGTTTATGGGTTTGAGGATATTTTCTAGGTTTGAATGCTGGTTTTTTGGTGTTTTAGGGCAGTGTAGGAATGCATGTATAGGTCGAGTCATACTTTGAGTAGTATCTGGGTCATGTTTTTTGTTTTATGCTTTGGTTGTGTTCATGCTTTTACAAAATTTACTTTCTCGCCATTGTTAGGGTACTTATAGATTCCAAGGGTTAGTTTACTCAATGAAGAAGATATAACAAAAAACCCTAAGAATCATAGTAGGCCTAACTAACAATAAACTAGGCCCATTAATTTTGGCTAACTTACTCCTCGAGTAATCCCTTTTATGAAAAATATTAGAATCAAAAGCCTTTTGCCCTCTTCCAATCGAGATCATCCATATCTTGGAGATTTCTTCCAGTCCACCCGAAGACACAAACTTCGACACTACTCCAACTCCTTCTGAAGAAGAGGATAAGTCATTCTCCAAGATACAACCCTGCCCCGACCCAATAAGGCCCCCTCTAAGCTTCGAAGGCCTAGATATGGACCGACATTCATTTACCACTCGGTTAAGCTGGACCATCTTAGTGATAGATTCAACGTTCCCAAGGGCATATATTTAGAGCTACCCAACGACCTCGAACTGGTAGGCAAACCACGTGACGGTCGATGGGAAATATGTGTAAAATTCTTTGAAATGGGCCTAAGGTTGCCCATTCAAGGGTACTTCTCCAAGATGCTAGCGACCATGAATTTATCCCTTTGTAAGATGAACTTAAACGGATGGAGAGTGCTAGCCGTGCTGTACGTCATTTGGAATTGGGCTGGTTTGGGTGAGCTTGTTGGGGCGGTTGTGAAACCCATAGGGTCGGATCGATGCCCCGCGCAGCAGAAGTGGGTCTAACCCAATGATATCAGGGATAGCTGTATTTTGAAAATATTTTAAACTATTTTAACGAAAACTACATTCTGAAATGAGTCCGTAGGAAAACGGGGACCAAATCGAAGTCCGGAAACTCCATAATGGAGAAAATGAAGTTTTAGTGTTTATCAGCTCTCGGTGTCGCGACGTAGAGGATTGGGAGTCGCGATGCCCAAATCTGAGAGAGTAATGTACGAGACGTCAATGTCCTAGAGTCATGATGCGTAAGGGTGGGATTTGTGACGCCCGAATGCCTGATGCTCCGTGTCGCGATGCTCCCCTAGGTAATGAGCAATTTCAACATTCAAATCAATTATAAACACTTCCAGTTTTCTCCTATCATTTCAATACACCTTAAAACTAATTTTAACATCAAAACCAACCACAACACATGTTATAAACCTAACATACATGTATTCTAAATATATTTATGTATTTATTTGAATCAAAACACAAATCAATTTAGCATCCCACTATAAAATGTCTCATGAACAATTATAGTTCACCCAAAGGTGGTCAAGTGATTCTAGAATGGTAGCTATAACTCTAAGCTTTAATCTAGAGTTTCGAACTCTTATTAATTATTTCGTGTCCAACATGAACATATTTAACCTAATTACAATCATATTGTGTTTATACTTCCAAAGTATCCTAACACAATTTATTAGTCTTATTTCAACTTTAAACTATGTAATCATGCATCCAATACATAATTCATCACTATATGTCTCACTAATGAAAACTCACTAATGAAGAACATAGCTTATGAAAAAATCAGACATTACCTAGTGTGCTTGATACAAAAATCCAATCTCATTCTCCTTTGTTGAAATGGTTGGCGAACTTCCAAGGTTTGCAAGCTTGACTCCAAGATCCAATCTTGATTCCAGTGCTAGCAAGCTTCACTCCAAGATCTAATCTTGATTTCTCCTAGATGAAATGTTGTAGAGAATTTCCAATGCTTTTCAAAACACTTCTCTAACTTAGGCTAATTTCTCCAAGAATTACTTGTATTTAGCTATCACAAGCTTAATTAAAACCTTGCTCAAGCTTGCTATTTATAGCAAAACTTAGGCAATTTTTTATTAAAAAATTTATAATCAACTTTTATGTGGCTTAATCTAATTTGTCCAAATATGTATAATTTGGTGTGACTAATCACTTTTGTCTGCCACTTTGATTTAATCCAATTAAATCAAGACAAAGCTTAATTAATGGATTAGATACATGTCTTCCACTTTGATTTAATCCAATTAAATCAAGCCAAAAATACCTATAATTACATATTTGGAATTACCAAAATATCCTCAAATGGTAGAGATATTTATGAATTTATAAATAAGTCCTTGTGTAATTATTGAATTAATCCAAATAATCCAATTAGGTCAAAGTAAATAATCAATGTTATCCAATAACACTTGATTATCTTAGTTGATAATTATAATATCGAATATTATCTTTTATCAAAATTAATCGGCTACCCGAGTGCTCAACGAGTACACTTCATATTGGGACTCTCTAAGTTCATACACATTCGTCATATAAGCTTAGCTAATATGTACGTAATTCGGCCACCCAGAATTCACGAAGAACACAAATGACCTTTCTGAATACACAAGTCGAGGTTATCATATATATTTATCAATCTCTTCGTTGTAGGATATCCGAGTTGTGCTTAGGAAATATAGAATACACCGTCAAGTTTTCGAGGCGCACATCTCATGTCGACATATCCACGATTCTTTACAACTAATCAAAAACCATGTCTGATATATGTGATCCACCCTAGGTGATCAACTTTGACCAAAGTTTTAAGAATCGTGACTTACTTACATGGATACCTAAACCCCTTATGGTACATATACGGGCCGACAGATCCTATCATGATTCAGACTTGATTAACGAGTGCATCGGTCCACACCCAACGGACATCTAGAGGCCAGACCATTAAAGGTTTTTGACATACATGGCATCAAAGTGTGGAGAATCTCACACAAAATCAATGTTATCCTATAGTCAAAGAATTACATATGCTACTCGACTCGAGGAGATTCCTATTGACGATGGTTTGTACTTCCAACTATTAGAAATCACCTGTGAGTTATTCAGTATTCGGTCCAACCAATACCCACACATCTATACGATCTTTCAAAGCCTATGGTACATCGGGTTAAATCATTGGGACTCCAATTCCAATATATGGCATTGCTATTCTTCTACGTTATAGGAATTCGACCGTATTCCAAAACCAATGACTATGAATATTTATTTTTAGAATAGTTTATAATAGTAATACTATCCCAATATCAGACCACCTAGTGTCCAGTATTACTACAAGACCATTCTAAGGTCAATATCATTCTTAGCATATTTATGCATCAATCTAATATGCATAATGACAATACCATTAATAATGTATGAAATGAAAATGTAGTTATTTTATTAACAAATAATAAAATGTACAATACATTATTTGGATTGGCGCTCCAAGCACCAACTCCAACAGAGCTGACTGTCCAAGAGCTTAAATGACTCTACCATCTTAGACTTAGTCCACAACTCCTCATTAGCTGGGGCGAGTCTTATACCGGGCACCCCTCCTCCAGCTGGTAGAAGGCCTGATAGGCACTATCGTTCTTTCTGCTTTATTTACTGCTTTTGTAGCTTTATATTACTTTTTTGTCTCGTGATATTCCAACTTTTTTTTATGCAAGAATGGCTGAAAAAGAATCAAGCCATTCCACGTTGTTGGCTCCAGCAAACGCCAAGCTTGGTGCAGATCAAGCTCTTCCCAACCCCGACTGACTACACCTCTGCCACCTCCACCACTAAGGCAACAAACCACGACACCACCATCACCGTCCCTGAGACAACAACATAAGAGGTGACCGCTCGAGTCAATGGTGATTCAACCAAGAATAGCCTGGAGGAACCAACCCCCCATACAAATGGAAATATCCCGCGAGAAGTCCCTAGCGGACCCCCCTCGATAGGAAACTGCCTCTCTAGACACCTTGGGGGTCGAAGACCTCCTGGAGAAGTTAAGGTGAACGGGCCACATGATCCCACCATCAGTAATATGGCCAAAGCAACGAATTTCAAGGATGTCGTTTCCTATGAAAACATCTCACTCGGGGGAGGCCATTTCCAATGTTGCCACCTTCCGTCAGAAGTTAAAAAATCTTCCACCTAACCCCTTCATTTTTCAACCTAAATTCTATATACTAACCCGACCTAATCTTCTTGTAGATGAATTACTTGATGGCTATAAATTTGGACGTACTGACCAATATGGTGGTAGAGGGGGGGTCAGGCCAAAAGGTTGCAGAATGAGCTGACTCGAAAGGAACAATAACAAGGAGTTATCTGCTGCAAAGGCAGAGGTTGAGTCGATCTATTGGGCCAATAACATCACAAAAAAATGAGCGGGATGATGCCAAAATTGATGCTGCCACTCCATCATATTAGCTTAAAAAACAGCTCTCGCTGAGAAGGAGATGAACAATGCAATGGCCGAGCTGACCGCGGTCAATTCTGAGTTGGCCACCTTGCAGGCCTAGACCGAATAATGTAATGAAGTGGCACAGATTGATGCTCTCATTGAAGGTCTGGATAGATTGGTGGACCTGATCACCGATAGGTTCCCAAGGATTGACCTAAGTGATCTCCACCGGATCCTCAAGATTTTAAAGAGGGAACTACCTTTTGAAAAGGCTCATGAAGAGAAAGTTTCTGAAGAGGCGGCCCTAATGGCACTAGACCCAGCTTCATTCACTAATATGCCTCCCTTACCACCCGAGGACATGCCTCTGTAGGCCCCAACCAGCGGCTCTCATGCTCTAGCCTTTGCTCTGGCCTCTGATGTTCTTACCCCTACTCCCACTCCCGCTTCTGCTCCCGTCCCAACTCCTTCTCAAGACATCTTCGACCCTTCTAATTTGGTAACTAATACCCCATCGGTTGAGAATCTCGAAGGGAAAACATTGTAAATGATTTGACTTAGGATTAAATATTTATATTCCGTTTACTTGTACTAACTTGCACGGCCTCATGCACACACCAAACACAGTCTTGATCTAAGGCAACCACTTTTCAACACTTAGAATAATTTCTAATTTGTAATCTCAAACTCGATATTAACCTCGATCAAGCTTGAAGACCAACCCCAAAAATATAACCCATTGAGGACCAATCCTCCTTCATCATTGGCACTATAGCCCGACCATATTAACAAGATAATTTGATTCCCCTCCACTAATATGAAAAGAAAAATGACCCAACCATATGAACGCACCAATACATCCAACTTTCGGAAGAAGAATACAACTACACCAAGGGCTACGATGAATCTAGTCCATTCGAACTACTTAAAACCAACCTGAGGGGAGGTTGACTGGTACTTTGCCAAAATTTGCTAGTAGAATCCCACCATCACCAAGAGCTGTAATTGCCCCAACCCACTTAATTCTCTTCTGATCGACCTGAGTTAGTGCTAACCGACACTTAGCCAAAAATCCTCTTAAAAAAGCCTATCTTCCTGATGATCCCAGCCAATGAATCTGATCCATCCATTTCCCTTAAAATTGACTTGATCTTATGCTACTTGGCTCACAACCTAATCCTCATGTTATTTAATCATATAATACCGAGGGAACATAGACCTTCCAATGCTGCTAACAAATCAATAAGGCTTCAGAGGAGAAACTTCCACCCCGAGTCATTTAGCCATAAAATACCTTTGGGGAATACATCCAACCCCAAACCATTCCAACACCCTTGGCCACGGTGGAACACACCCTCCTCGTGCCATCACCACAGTAAGACCTCGGGGGAAATCATCTGACCCCGAGCCATCTGAATCACAAAATGCCTTTGGGGAAAACATCAAACCCTCAATCCATTCATATCATACTTGGCACGAGGGAATGAAATCCTCATCGAGCCATTTTTCATACTAGAGACTCGAGGAAAATCATCGGACCCTGAGCCAAACAACCAAGAATTCCTTGGGGGAAACATCAACCCCAAAACCCTCTCAACACCCTTGGCCACGGGGGAACACAACATCCCCGTGCCATTAATAAAATAAAGCCTTGGGGGGATCCACCGACCCTGAACCTATCGAATTGAGAGACCATAACAGAAAACATTCAACCTCGTTCCATCCATAAAAAGTAATAGTAGTAACATCCCACACTGTGCTATATAAAAAAAAATGACAAAGTAATGAGGGTGACGTATCACTCACACCATACTACCCAAAAACATCGAAAAAATAGAGACAACATCTCGTTATGTGTTGCCCAAAATAACAAAGGTCGTGGATATGGTGTACCACCCACTGCCTACTCAGGTCGCAATCGCCATATGGGCATTCATCCTCCACATACTATCCACCTCAAAATACAATCGCCTCGGGGACCTCTGTTAACCCCGACCTATGAACACCAAAGAGGGTGGAAAACGCTATGGGGCCTGATCCCTCCCCATGATATGATGACCCCAAGGCTATAATCGTCACAGAGTCCCGTGGGTCTTCCTCGCACTGTGCTCCTTGAATGGGTTTTCCAAACGTCATGTTGTTGGGTTCTAATAAATAAACCAAGATCATATTAAGCATGAAAGATGTGTAAATACGCAAAGTTGAGTTGCAGAAATATACTCACAATGCTCGGTTGGATGTGTTGATAACAAAACTTTTGCTTCCTTTAAAGTGCTCCAAGCTCCTATTTGAATGGTTGTAAGTTGAGTTCCAAGCTTGGTGAATGAGATTCCAAACTCAAGGGATGTTTCCCTATCACCTATATATGATTCTTTAAGTGCTAGCTTTAGAAAAATTTTACAACAAAATCTTCCCTTGTGCCTTGGTGGTTCACGGCAATAAAGAGAGGAGAGGAAAGAGTTTTGGTTTTTTGATATTTTTGATTTCTAAAATCAATTACCAATTTTCAAAAGTCAAACTCAAATTTTGGTATATGCTTTACCAAAATGTTAAGAAAAGTTTTGGAGGGAAAATAGCATTTAATGCCTCCAACTACTCCCATCAATCAACTTTGACATTTGATGGACAAGTGATGTAAGTTGTGATGTGACTTATGGGCCCCATTTTAATTCAAAATCTGAGTGGGCCCGCAAACACATTCCGGGCTCGAGTTCGTTAATTCTGAATTAACGAATTTTCCTTTGCGACTTAATTAAATCAAATTTAATTAAATAATTATGCCTAGCAAAACTACTATTAAAGTCGCTCGCGAATTAATTCTAAATTAATTCATTCGCTCGAATTAAAATCCAATTTTAATTCCGTTATGAAATTTAATTTCATTTAATATATCGAATATATTATTTTAAGCGATTAATTCCAAATTAATTGCTCTCTCACTTTTAATTGAATTTTATCCTAGATAAATTCTCCTCGTAATTAATCATAGATTAATTTTGTTCGAGTCATACGTCATCGGTGAATCTTCGGGAAGCGACCCATGAGATCCATTTATATGTGGGCAGTAAATCCGGTCGTCGGACTATCCGAACACGTGCGTACCCCGTACCACATTTTTACCGATTTACAAGACATGGTTGGATTCTAGCAAAGCGTCGTGCCTACCCAATTCTCCAGAAATATTCCTTAAGGAATATATAATCTATAACAGGCGTAGTATACATAGTATTGCGTTTTGCGATCCAGTATCAGATGTCACATGCAAGGCCTGGGGCTGGAATAGTGTCTGCCCCGTACGAAATATATATCGAATCACAAGCAACTAGTCTCTATAATCGGATAATCATGACCATGTCATATTATCCCGATAGTTACAACATAATAGAGAACTAGTTTTGTATCCATACGTGAGCATCATCTCCATATGACTTAAGTGAAATTTTCGTCATGACATCACACCCAATACACTACGATTCTCAATAAACACAGAAGAGGCGTACACAGAATCTGTTAAAGTCCTGGACGACCAAAACTAAAGCATATTAATTGTCACAAGTACTAGCGATGCAAGTCTCAGGTTAAGACCAAATACACCTACCATGATGCGGATTCCCATAGACACATAGTCATACTACCAATAGGATTCCACGAGGTCTATCCAGAGCGAAGTTGTTTTCGTACCATCGGCAAACGCAATCTCTTATCACACTTGCATAAGTATCCAATACTTAAATATATAAGAACTATGATGTTACGCTTCCATAACACGCACAAGTGCAATACTAGTCTATTCCGCATTATAGATGTCCAGTCTCGATAATACTACGACTAGGGATATTTAATGATTAAACCTTTGTGGATTGATATTGTCTCATATCTTATAAATCCGAAACTAATCATAAGGACTTTTATCATTTATATATACAAGTAATCTAATTACAAAATGATAAAATAGCAATTTCCATTGTCACATAGTTAATTTGTACAAAAACCACAATGTCTTTTACAAATAGTGACGCTATGGGTCAAAATTGTCCAACACATGTGAGCCCCCCGGCCACACATGCTATGGTTATCCTAAGGCTACAATCAATTTGTAGGTCCTCAAACCGTTCATGCTATGTACCTCAAATGGGGGTGTTAAATGACACCTCTAGTATACAATCGCCATGGAGGCCCTCCAACCATTCGTGTTATGTAGCTCGTCTTCAATATCTTCGAATGTACGAAAATCATAGGGTACTTACGTTTCAGCTAAGTTCATGTTGTCAATTGTGAGCGATTACAGTTTGTGAGTCATATGGGTGGACGTTTCCCGCGCTATGACATAAATCCATGTGGTCCCGATTCCCACATTGTGATATTGGTTTATTGTGAATGCCTCAGGGTACTACGTTTCCTCGCGTTGTGATTTACACCTTTGGCAATCATTGAGCTTCCCGACCATAAGTACTTCACTAGAATATCAAACAAGTCTTTCACACTTAAATAAACAACAAGTGTATGAATACAGATCCTTATTTAAAAATATGGAAGTTTTATTTATTTTTTAAGGAATTATTACCCATCTTATAACTTTATATGGGATTTTCTAAAGAGGCTCTACTGATAATATTTCCTCAACATCTCGATATTCCATGGATTCTTAAGTCCGGTGCCATCCAGCTACTCCAAAGAATAGACACCATACCTAACGACCTCGGTCACTTGGTAAGGCCCTTCCCATTTTCGCCCCAATTGTGCATTCTTCTGGCTTTTTATGTTCATAGTGACCCGTTTTAAGAATACGTCTCTAGGATGAAATTCACGTACCCGAACTGTCTTATTATAGAATGGGTCATCCTCTGCTGGTAGGCTACTACCCGGAGCACTGACCTCTCTCGTTGCCCTTCCACCAAATCTAGATGATGTTTTATAAGATCCCATTCTGCTCTTCCTCAAAATACCAAAACTCTCTAGATGATGTTATCGCGGTGGGTACATAGCACACCCATCACGACCTGAGACGATGATCATCGTACCATGCGATGCTATCCATCGTACTGTGCGACAAGTATGATGTGATCAGTGAGCACATCGTACAGTGCGACTATGTATGTCACTCATATGTCACACATATCACTTTTACAACCTGGCTTAAATCTAACCATAAATCTAACCCAATTCTCCAGAAATATTCTTTAAGGAATATATAATCTATAACAGGCGTAGTATACGTAGTATTGCGTATTGCAATCCAGTATCAGATGTCACATGCAAGGCCTGGGGCTGGAATAGTGTATGCCCCGTACGAAGCATATATCGAATCACAAGCAACTAGTCTCTATAATCGGATAATCATGACCTTGTCATATTATCCCGATAGTTGCAACATAATAGAGAACCAGTTCTGTATCCCTGCGTGATCATCATCTCCATATGAGTGAAGTGATATTTTCATCTTGACATCAAACCCAATACACTACGATTCTCAATAAACCCAGAAGAGGCGTACACAGAACCTGTTAAAGTCCCGAACGACCAAAACCAAAGCGTATTGATTGTCGCAAGTACTAGCGATGCAAGTCTCAGGTTAAGACCAAATACACCTACCCTGATGCGGATTCCCATAGACACACAGTCATACTACCAATGGGATTCCGCGGGGTCTATCCAGAGCGAAGCTGTTTTCGTACCATCGGAAAACACAACCTCCTATCACACTTGCATAAGTATCCAATACTTAAATATAAGAACTATGATGTTACGCTTCCATAACAAGCACAAGTGCAATACTAGTCTATTCCTCATTATCGATGTCCGGTCTCGATAATACTACGACTAGGGATATTTAATGATTAAACCTTTGTAGATTGATATTGTCTCATATCTTATTAATCTGGAACTAATCATAAGGACTTTTATCATTTATATAAACAAGTAATCTAATTATAAAATGATAAAATAGCAATTTCCATTGACACATAGTTAATTTGTACAAAAACCAAAATGTCTTTTACAAATAGTGACGCTATGGGTTATAATTGTCCAAAAGTCTCCCACTTTGCCTATAGCCAGTCACTCAAGTATCTAACACCTGAACTATGTACATGTCGCTCAAACATTTGCTGAGGAATAGCTTTCATCAGCGGATCTGCAATATTGTCCTCTGATGCGACATTCTCGATCTTCACATCGCCATGATGTATGATCTCACGAATAAGATGGAAACGTCGAAGAACATGCTTGGATTATTGATGAGACCGGGGTTCCTTAGCCTGCGCTATAGCTCCGTTATTGTCACAATACAATGGAACGGGCTCAGCTGCTAACGGAACTACTCATAATCCAATTAGGAATTTATGGATCCAAACTGCCTCTTTTGCTGCTTCAGCTGCAGCAATATATTCTGCTTCTGTTGTTGAATCGGCAACAGTCTTTTGCTTGGAAGATTTCCAGCTTACCACTCCGTTGTTCAAACAAAATATATACCCAGATTGTGACTTACAGTCGTCTTTATCGGTTTTGAAACTTGCATCGGTAAACCCTGTTACCTCAAGTTCTCCATCTCCATAGATTAAGAATGCATCCTTAGTTCATCTAAGATACTTAAGGATGTTCTTAACCGCCATCCAGTGACCATCACCTGGATCGGCCTGATAGCGACTATATATGCTCAAAGCATACGACACATCAGGTCGCGTACATATCATGGCATACATGATCGATCCGACTGCTGAAGGGAACATGATCCGACTCATGTTGTCACTCTCATATTGAGTTTTAGGACACATGTCCATAGATAGAGTGACACCATGTGACACTGGCAACAGTCCCCTCTTAGACTGTTCCATGTTGAATCTCTTCAACATTTTTTCAATATATGTGCTCTGGGAGAGTCCAATCAGCTTTCTAGATCTATCCCGGTAGATCTTTATTCCCATAATAAAGGTTGTTTCTCCCAGATCTTTCATGGAGAATTTTAATGAAAGCCAAGCTTTCACCGATTGTAGCATGGGAATGTCATTTCCAATAAGCAATACATCATCAACGTAAAGGACAATGAATGTCAGTGCGCTCCCACTAACCTTATTATATACACAAGCATCGTCCTCGTTTTGAACGAAATCATATTCTTTTATGATCTCATCAAAACGTTGGTTCCAAGAACGCGATGCTTGCTTCAATCCATAAATGGATCGATTTAACTTGCAAACCTTGTTCGCATGTTTTGGTATGACAAAACCATCAGGCTATTGCATATAAACATCCTACAAAAGGTTTCCGTTAAGAAAATCGGTTTTGACGTCCATCTGCCATATCTCGTAATCGAAATATGCAACAATAACAAACATTATCCGAATGGATTTAATCATTGCAACATGTGAAAAAGTTTCATCGTAATCAACACCATGTCGTTGATGATACCCCTTCGCTACAAGCCTAGCTTTGTACGTTTGTATGTTGTCATCCATGTCGGTCTTCTTCTTGAAGACCTATTTGCAACCAATAGGCTTACGCTTCGGGTGCATCAACCAGTGTCCAAACTTGGTTGGTGTACATGGAATCCATTTCGGATTTCATGGAATCTTGCCATAAACTGGAGTCTATACCTTGTATCACTTCCTCATACGTAGTCGGTTTGTCTTCCTCAATAAGATTAATATCCACATAAGGTGAGATCGGAAACCCATACCTCTCAGGTTATTTTCTGACTCTCTCAGATCTACGCGGTTCTTGTGTATTCGAAGATTGTGGTACAGTCTCATCTCTGATGAACTATTCATGTTCCATTAAGGATTATGTGCCAGGAACAGTATCACTCCGATTTTCATCGAGTTCAACTTTCCTCCCACTAACCATTGTATTTAGGAATTCATTCTCAAGGAAAATCGCATGTAGAGCAACAAATATTTTGTTCTTTTGTGGGTTGTAGAAGTAATATCCTTTGGTTTCCCTAGGATAACCTAAAAATAGACACTTATCCGATTGGTTTCAAGTTTGGTACCATTCAAATATTTAACGTATGCCCAGCATCCCCAGATCTTCAGGAATGAGAAACCCGATTTCTTTAGTGTCCATATCTCATACGGAGTCTGTTGAACAAACTTTGACGGAACCTTATTCAAAATAAGTATTACACTGTTCAATGCATATCCCCAGAAGGAAATAGGTAGCTCTGTGTGACTCATCATCGACCTTACCATGTCTAACAAAGTTTGGTTTCTCCGTTCGGACACACCGTTTAATTGAGGTGTTCCGGGAGGAGTCCACTGTGAAAGAATACCATATTCTTTCAAGTAATCAAGAAACTCATTGCTCAAATATTCTCCACCACGGTCCGACCGTAATGTTTTAATACTTTTGATGGTCTATTTTTCTACTTCGTGTCGAAACTCTTTGAATTTCTCAAAGGTTTCCGACTTGTGTCTCATAAGATACACATAACCATAACGCGATGCATCATTCATAAAGGTTACGAAGTATTCATATCCACCTCTAGTCTGGCTAGACATGGGTCCACATATGTCACTATGAACGAGGACTAACAGTTCGGTGGCACGTGCACCTTTACCGCTAAAAGGTGTTTTAGGCATTTTACCTAATAAACAAGATTCGCAGACGCCATATGAATTTGGATCAAATCCGTCCAAGTACCCACTCTTCGAAAGTGTGGATATGCGAGTCTTGTTAATGTGTCCCAGATGACATGCCACATATAAGTTTCATCTTTGTTACTTAATTTAAGCCCTTTGTTTGTTACATTATATGTTTGAGATTGATTTATATTCAAAATATAAAGACCATTATTCACATCAGCACTGCATATCTCAATATCATTTTTATACATAAAACACCCAGTATTTCTAAAAACAAAAGTGTAGCCACATTGGGCCAATAAAGATACAGATATAATATTCCTAGTCAAACTAGGTACATAATAACAGTCTGAAAGATTTAGTACATGCCCCGAGGGCAATTCCAAAATATAAGTCCCAACGGCCAAAACGGCGACTCGAGTCTCATTTCCAACGCGGAGGTCTATCTCTCCTGAGGCCAGTTTCCTGCTAATCCGCAGATCCTGCGCATCAGTACATATATGAGAACCACAACCAGAATCAAAAATCCAATTTTTAAAACTACAAGTAGACATGTTTATTTCTATAATAAACATACCAGAAGCCGGTGCCTTGCCCACTTTGATTTCCTTCATGTGCGCCTTGTACTCACGGCAGTCACGCTTCCAGTGACCCTGTTTGCCACACTGCAGGCATACATCTTGGGATTTGTCCTTAGCCTTCCCAGAAGACTTTGACGATTTGGCCTTGCCCTTCTTCTTCTTCTTCTTTACACCTCCAGTTGCCTTGGGCCAAGCCCTCGGAGACTGAGATGTTGAAGTGAAGTGTGCCTCGCGCTTTTTACCCTTCATTAGCTCTTTTTCTGCTTCACGCAGCATTGCCATCAGCTCTCCAAGAATATGGTATTGGTTCATCATATTGTAGCTCATGATGAACCCGCTCCAGCAGTCAGAAAGAGACTGCAAGATCAAATCTATAGAAGTCTCAGCCTCAAAGGTTATGCCTAGCTGACCCAGCTGTTCATTGTCAGCAATCATCTGTGACATGGTGCTCAACAGATGTACCCTCTGACATTCGAGAGTGAAAGAGCTTCTTCTGCAATTCATACATTTGCGATCTAAGATTAGATCGATGAAGGTCCTTCAATTTTTCCATCATAGTATAGGGATCCAATCCATTGTTTTGGCGACGAAATTGAAGGGTCATCGCAGCGAGCATGACAGACTGAGCAGTTGAGTTGTCATCGCTATGAGTCTTCCAAAACTCAAGATCAAGCGGCTGCTCATTTCCGGGCTTAGGCCCAAGAGGTCTCTCTATCGTATAGAGCATCCTCTCAGCCCCTAGGACAATCTTGAGGTTCATATCCCAGTCAGGAAAGTTCACGCCATTAAAGACATTTTCGCCCATGATAATGTCTCTAACCTTGATCTTTCCAGTCATCTTAATTGCAAAAGTCAAACTATTCAATTAACGATATTTGGGTACAGTCCAACTGTTAAAGAAAAATAATAAAATATTAGTCCAACTAATAAATGTATAATTGACGAAATAATTTGAAAGCGCATAATGCCAAGTATTTGAATGAAATTGTAAATTCAATACTGGCTCCCACTATTTTTCGGCGAGCCTCTAACCCTCTGTTGAGTACTCGGGAAACCTAGTTTCCTAGTGGGCTAGGATCCCGTTAAATACACACAACCTTGACTTTGGCCAACAAGTTGTATGATATTTAACTAGGTAGATCTCTAAGATCAATTGGATCTCATCCAATTCCTAGATCCGGTAGGTGGACCTCCAAGTCCGAAACATATATACAATATATATGCCAATATATCCAATATTTTCCTAACCTTTTTCCTATGAATCAACTAAGCCTTGGCTTTGGCTCAGCGGGACCCATTGACTTTGGAAAGCTTTGTAATCGATGTCGATGAACAAGAAGTGATCTTGACTTTGGCCAAAAAATCAAAACATGGGAAAGACATACGATATGGAACAAAGCCTTCATGATTCAAACACATCCACGATGGACAAAGGTCTTGACTTTGACCAACAAACCAATGCCAATCTTGGATCTTGAGAATGAAACACTCAATGGAAGGAAAACACTTAATATTTATTGAGGGTTTTTCGCGTAAATTGGCAACCAATTAATTATCTTTGATTAGGTCTCATCATACACCCTTAAACATGCATTCTAAAGGCATAATAAGGTGCAATAAATAAATTAATAATGATATGCGGATGAATATCTCACAAAATTATTCCTAGAACAAATCACTCACTTTCCTCTCCCCGGCTAACACTATTCTAACTTCTACCCAATTACATAATACAATAAAGAAACCTCATTACATTGAGGGGAATTGGTGAGAAAAGAATTACAAAGAATCGAGAGATAAAGGCTGGACACGCAGGTCCAATTTAATAAATTCTAAATTTATTACAATAATTTCCAAAATTGCCCTCACCCATCTAATATCCATCCGATATACATTATTCATACAATACATCCATGTATTCACACAAAGCATGTTATTCAATCAATCTAATCCAATTAATTAATCTTTGAATAAAGTGATCATCCAATGTTCAAACAACGATTTGATTTGCGCGAGTCCAACTCGTTTAAGAATAAGTACTCCAAGTGCGTATTCTTGAATTATATCGAACTACAATTTTAAATCCAATTTATTTTGTATTCAATATTAATTCCTTATTTAATTCCAAATTAAATAATTACACTTTTAATGTGCCTTTACGACTTAGATTCTAAATCTAATCTTAATGGGTCTCAAAGCCCAATTAACATCCAATGTCAATTAATTAAAGTCCAATGGGCTTTCAATTAATTTATTAAGGCATGGACTTTGGCAACCAAAGCCCAATAAGAAATCACTATTTGCCACAAAATTAATTGAAAGCCCATTAGGCCCAATTAAATTTTAAAAGGCCCATTTATTATATTTGAACTTAATGGAATGGTTTAGGCCCAATTTGGATCCAATCCAATTGTCCTAAACCAACTTGGCCCAACCAAGCCCATTAGGCCCAAATACAACAATTTTAGCCCAATTCCAAATTAAGCCCAATTAATTAAATTCTAATATTCCAAATTTCACAATTTAATTAATTAAAGTGTATAGCCATAATTAATTATTTAAATGAACATTTCCAAAATACCAATTTACATAATTAATCATGGTTTATTATTTTCAATACATGTCCAACGTTATTGAAAAAAAATCAAGTCATTAACATGCTATTATAGTCACGACAATATGGATTTTATATCCGATTTGATTTCAATCCAATTAAATCACAAATCAATATATATCATGTATTTAAACACATCCAATGGTCTAAAAAACAAAAATTACCATGATCTACAAAGGGTTATACATTCGGCCAAGCCCTCAAATTTGGGGAAAATTAATCCAATTAATTTTTCATAAAATTGATCATGCATAACTCTTAGTTATCATTATCTAAGCATACTCAAACAAACAATTTGATCAAATAATGCTCAAATAAAAAATTCCCAAATTCAAGATTAAGAACCCTAAGTTCATTTCATGCTTAAATAAGCTCATGATACCAATGTTGGGTTCTAATGAACAAACCAAGATCATATTAAGCATGAAAGACGTGTAAATACGCAATGTTGAGTTGCGGAAATATACTCAAAATGCTCGGTTGGATGTGTTGATAACAAAACTTTTGCTTCCTTTGAAGTGCTTTAAGCTCATATTTGAATGGTTGTAAGTTGAGCTCCAAGCTTGGTGAATGAGATTCCAAACTCAATGGATGTTTCCCTATCACCTATGCATGATTCTTTAAGTGCTAGCTTTGGAAAAATTTTGCAACAAAATATTCCCTTGTGCCTTGGTGGTTCACGGCAATGAAGAGAGGAGAGGAGAGAGTTTTGGTTTTTTGATATTTTTATTTATAAAATCAATTACCAATTTTCAAAAGTCAAACTCAAATTTTGGTATATGCTTTACCAAAAGGCTAAG
Organism: Zanthoxylum bungeanum; assembly: GCA_019454045.1. Lineage (NCBI taxonomy): Eukaryota > Viridiplantae > Streptophyta > Magnoliopsida > Sapindales > Rutaceae > Zanthoxylum > Zanthoxylum bungeanum. The sequence continues at coordinate 17,146 of SKCR01044823.1, read as the reverse complement.
CAAAGTTTTGGAGGGAAAATAGCATTTAATGCCTCCAACTACTCCCATCAATAAACTTTGACACTTGATGGACAAGTGATGTAAGTTGTGATGTGACTTGTGGTCCCCACTTTAATTCAAAATCCGAGTGGGCCCGCAAACACATTCTAGGCTCGGGTTCATTAATTTCGAATTAACGAATTTTCCGTTGCGACTTAATTAAATCAAATTTAATTAAATAATTATGCCTAGCAAAATTACTATTAAAGTCGCTCATGAATTAATTCTAAATTAATTCATTCGCCAGAATTAAAATCCAATTTTAATTCTGTTATGAAATCTAATTTCATTAATATATCGAATATATTATTTTAATCGATTAATTCCAAATTAATCGCTTCTCTCTCTCTTTAATTGAATTTTATCCTAGATAAATTCTCACCGTAATTAATCCTAGATTAATTTTGTTCGAGTTATACGTCATCGGTGAATCTTCGGGAAGCGACCCATGAGATCCATGGATATGTTGGCAGTAAATCCGATCGTCGGACAATCCGAACACGTGCGTACCCCATACCACATTTTTACCGATTTACAAGACATGATTGTCTTCTAGCAAAGCGCCGTGCCTACCCAATTCTCCAGAAATATTCTTTAAGGAATATATAATCTATAACAAGCGTAGTATACGTAGTATTGCATATTGAAATCCAGTATCAGATGTCACATGCAAGGCCTGAGGCTGGAATAGTGTCTGCCACGTACGAAGCATATATCGAATCACAATCAACTAGTCTCTATAATCTGATAATCATGACCTTATCATATTATCCCGATAGTTGCAACATAATAGAGAACCAGTTCTGTATCCCTGCGTGATCATCATGTCCATAAGACTGAAGTGATACTTTCGTCTTGACATCACACCCAATACACTAGAATTCTCAATAAACTTAGAAGAGGCATACACAGAACCTGTTAAAGTCCCGGACGACCAAAATCAAAGCATATTGATTGTCGCAAGTACTATCGATGCAAGTCTTAGGTTAAGACCAAATACACCTACCATCATGCGAATTCCCATAGACACATAGTCATACTACTAATGGGATTCCACGGGGTCTATCCAGAGCGAAGTTGTTTTCGTACCATCGGCAAACACAACCTCCTATCACACTTGCATAAGTATCCAATACTTAAATATATCAGAACTCCGTTGTTACGCTTCCATAACACGTACAAGTGCAATACTAGTCTATTCCGCATTATCGATGTCCAGTCTCGATAATACAACGATTAGGAATATTTAATGATTAAACCTTTGTGGATTGATATTGTCTCATATCTTATTAATCCGGAACTAATCATAAGAACTTTTATCATTTATATATACAAGTAATCTAATTACAAAATGATAAATAGCAATTTCCATTGTCACATAGTTAATTTGTACAAAAACCACAATGTCTTTTATAAATAGTGACACTATGGGTCATAATTGTCCAACACATGTGAGCCCCCCGGCCACACATGCTATGGTTATCCTAAGGCTACAATCAATTTGTAGGTCCTCAAATCGTTCATGCTATGTACCTCAAATGGGGGTGTTAAATGACACCCGCGGTATACAGTCGCCATGGAGGCCCTCCAACCATTCGTGATATGTAGCTCGTCTTCAATATCTTCGAATTTACGAAAATCATAGGGTACATACATTTCAGCTAGGGTCATGTTGTCAATTGTGAGCGATTACAGTTTGGGAGTCATATGGGTGCACGTTTCCCGCGCTATGACATAAATCCATGTGGTCCCGATTCCCACACTGTGATATTTGTTTATTGTGAATGCCTCAGGGTACTACGTTTCCTCGCGTCGTGATTTACACCTTTCGCAATCATTGAGCTTCCCGACCGTAAGTACTTCACTAGAATATCAAACAAGTATTTCACACTTAAATAAACAACAAGTGTGTATGAATACATATCCTTATTTAAAACTATGGAAGTTTTATTTATTTTTTAAGGAATTATTACCCATCTTGTAACTTTATATGGGATTTTATAAAGAGGCTCTACTGATAATATTTCCTCAACATCTCGATATTCCATGGATTCTTGAGTCTGGTGCCATCCAGCTACTCCAAAGAATAGGTACCATACCTAACGACCTCGGTCACTTGGTAAGGCCCTTCCCATTTTCGCCCCAATTGTGCATTCTTCTGGCTTTTTATGTTCATAGTGACCCATTTTAAGAATACGTCTCCAGGATGAAATTCACGTACCTAAACTCTCTTATTGTAGAACGGGTCATCCTCTGCTGGTAGGCTACTACCCGGAGCACCGACCTCTCTCGTTGCCCTTCCACCAAATCTAGATGATGCTTTATAAGATCCTCATTCTGCTATTCCTCAAAATACCAGAAATCTCTAGATGATGTTATCACGGTGGGTACATAGCACACCCATCACGACATGAGACGATGATCATCGTACTATGCGATGCTATCCGTCGTACTGTGCGACAAGTATGATGTGATCAGTGAACACATCGCACAATGTGACTATGTATGTCACTCATATGTCACACCTATCACTTTCACAACCTAGCTTAAATCTAACCCTAAAATGCTAATAATCCTCAACAATATAGGGAAAAAATGTATATACATCAACAGTAAGTATGGAAAAGTAATGTATATCTCAACTTAATTTCTTTGAAGTTATGATGAGAGAAAAATAATGGGTATGAGTAGGGGTGAGCATCGGTCGGTTCGGTCGACTAATCATTGATTTTTTAACTGAACCGAAATTATTTGGTTAAGTAGAAGATCAACTGATTTAACCATATGATGACACATAATCATTAACCAACTTAACCATTATTTTTCAATCGGTTTTGGTTGATTCGGTTATTAACCAGTCCAGAATCTCCACAAATAATAATCCACATTAACACATTAATATAAAATTAAATTCATCAAAAGACAAATAAATATGTGTTTAACAATAAAAGCCAAATTTAAATTTATCAAAAAACAGTCAATAACTACACTCAGTAGAGGCAGATGGTAAAAGTTTTAATTTCATTTTAATTAAAAATATATATAAAGTCAAATTATGATTTGTAATCGGTTAATTGGTTGGTTCGATTATATAAATCTCATAACCTTAACCGAACCCAAAATCTGAAAAAGTTAAAAATCTTAATCGAAAAAATCGATTTAATCACAATAACCGAACCATTATAAAAAAATTAATCGGAACGGTTTGGTTAATTGGTTAAAATTGATTAATGCACACTCCTAGGTATGAGAAGAAAAAATGTGTTATATGCATTCCTTTAATGTTATGAGATAGATTAAAAAAATTATACACAATACTTATGTCAGGAAGCTAATTTGATCTTTTTATTATATTGTTGACTAGAATGGATATAAAAATAATAATAATAATGGCTGATTAGGAAAATTATCCTTATTATTATTATTATTATTATTGTTGTTGTTGCTGCTGCTGTTGTTGTTGTTTTGTATAATTTGATTAATTTCCCATTATTTATCACTCATAATTTGCATTAGGTAAACGATTTTTTAGTCGTCAATATTTGGATAATTAGCTCAAACCCAAAAGACTTAAAATGCATTTACCCTCCTATAAAACATGTTCTATACCTCACGCTATTTCTGACATTATAATTAAGAAGATTTTAAACATATCAACTGGTGAAGCAGCTCATCAACCTTCAATGGCTGTAGCAGCAGATAGAGATAAGTACAGATCCTTCTTGCACGACGAATCCGAGAAAATTCAATGGAGACATGGCAGCCCTCCCACTTATGACGCTGTTAATCAACTCTTTGAAGAAGGCAGAACTAAGGTGCTTGCATGCCCATCATATAATTAATCAAATCTCCTCTTTAATTAATTCTCTCGTTGAGACTCTTTCAGTATTTTAATTTTTAATTTTTAATTTTTTTTTTGTAAATATTATTGTTTTTGCAGGAGTGGCCAAAAGGATCCCTAGAAGAAACTGTACAAAATGCAATAAAATCATGGGAGATGGAGCTCTCACACAAGACTCGCTTACAAGACTTCAAGACCATTCATCCTGACAAGTTTAAGCTCATCGTCAACGGTATATATAAATACATACATAATACTTCAAAAATCAAATCTCACAAATTTTGTGTTACGATTCTATAGGATGATAAATTAGCTTATACTTAATTACTACAGAAAATTTATCAAAACCCCCATGACTTGTAAGAAAAATCCAAAAAAGACTTATGTGACCATTTCTAAAATTTAAAGGATATTTGTGAGTAATTGTCTTTTCCCCAGAGATAAATTAGTAAAGACAATAAATAAATAAAATTCACCATAATAATATTAGGAGGGGTTTTGATGAGTTTGGAAACATAAATATTAAACGATTAACTCACAGAAACAACATAGAAAATTTGATCATTTTCCCATTGTAGTGTAATTTGATCATTTTCCCATTGTGTATGCAACAGGAAGAGAAGGCATATCAGCAGAAGAGACGCTAAAACTTGGAAGTTACAATGCATTGTTGAAAAATTCATTGCCAGAAGAATTTAAGTTTTACAAAGCAGAAGAAGAGAGCTTTGAGTCATCGCATGAAGCATTTAGATCAGCATTTCCTAGAGGGTTTGCATGGGAAGTGTTGAGTGTTTATTCAGGACCTCCATTGATTGCTTTCAAGTTCAGGCATTGGGGTTTCTTTCAAGGACCTTTCAAAGGACATGCTCCTACTGGTGAGAAGGTTGAATTTTATGGATTGGGAACTCTCAAGGTATGTTCTCAATAATATTACTTAATTATATGGTGAAACTTTTAATATGGATTTTTTTTAGTTATTTTAAATAAATTTAAAAGAATTTGGATCCAGTGTTGAGCTGGGTTGTTATTAACCTTTTGCAATTTTCTGCATGTTTTTATTGTAATAGATAATTAAGATTTAGTTATTTATAAATTATTATATAATAACTACCAATCACAATTTAATGACTTATCAAATTTTTTTCCTTATGTTTTACTAAATTAGATTTTAGATTCTGTGCTGATGATGAAAAACCTGGTAGGTTGATGAATCACTTAGAGCCGAGGATGTTGAGATTTATTATGACCCAGCTGAGCTATTTGGAGGCCTGTTGAAGGGATCACCAATTGAAGATTCAACTACAACTCAAGGGCAAGCCTGTCCCTTCTCCAATAAAATATAAACTCAATATTATTAATCCAATTCCTATGGCTCTAGTGTATTTCTATTTGAATGTTATCAAGCATAATAACAGAAAAGATATATTAAAGCTGCTGGTGAAGAAAAGAAATGGTGATTTTATGTATTCTCAAATATTTATTAAAATAATTTATATTCGAAGTTAAATATCAAGTGTTTGATGAAAGTGATGAGGCGTTCGATGAAATGCCACAGTGAGATTATTTTGTCGGGAAGACAACAATTTGAACTTAGCCTGTGGGCAGTTCTACAAATGTTTTGAATAATAATTTTGAAGCATCATTTATTAACTAAATAATTAATATATAACTATAGGGGTTTTATAAATAATGTATGCATGAATTTAGTATGTAAAAATTAAAATGAATAATACTAGACTTCTTAACTAATGTTTCTATCTCAAGTGTCCATATGAAACTCATTTATTAGAAGGGTTATATAAATGAATTTGGTGTTAATTTTTTAAAACATATTTTTGTTAGATTTGTTTTCACAACACTGAAGGTAGAATAATATTGTGGTCGACAAGGCACCATGAAATGCAGATTTTTAGAAATCATTAGCAATTCCAAGTGCCAATGTGACACTCAGTATACTGCTTATTTAATATCTCAGTATTTCTATCCCAAGTGCCAATGTGACAATCATTTATTAGATAGCAAAACAGTCAAAGGAATCATATGCAATGGTTCCTAGTCCCTCAAGAAAATTTTCCTTAATTATAAGGAAATCAATTTCAATTATTGTCTCAAGATTCTGAAGGATTCATTACTCCTAAATCAAAATCCAAAACTTCCAAAAATCCTACATTTTCTCAAGTAACTACCAATACCCTAGACAAAAGTAAAAAATCTTTACCCTCTTACTCTCGTCAATCTCCTTCTCCCTAAAAAAAATCAATATGTTCCTAAAGAAGTTTCAATCCCTATAGCCATAATTGAACCAAAACAAAATGCATCATTAATTCCAAGAATTGTCAATAATGTTTTACCTAAACACTTTCTTTTTCTACCAGAAAATCTCAAGAAAACCAGAAAATTCTATGAATTCATTTTGGTTGATAACGATTCAATTGATGTTACTCACAATCAAGACCCCAAAAATCCTTCACAAATAGCCTATTCAAAATACAAGATTTCCAAAATCTTATCCTTAACTGAATGGAACCTCAAGTAAACGTGCAAATTATAAATGCAAACATGCAAATCTTAAATCAAAACACAATAACCCAAAGTTTTAAGAAAATCCTGTATATAATTTTGTCGAAGATAAAACCTTTAAATCAAGTCGAGAAGCCTATGTTATTAAGAATTAATTAGCCCCGCCTCATTGCTCTTTACAGATTACTTGGCTAACATTTTCTCAGGATTACTTGATTGTTTATTGTAAAAGTGACACTTTTTTCTTCAAGAATTTGAACTAGGAATCAATGGTGGAAACTCTCTTTTATATATGAAGACCTTATACTCTCTAAAATGCATAAGAATTATGAAAATAAAATAGAATGTAAGAATAAATACAAATGAAGAACGTAAGGGTCTTATTTATATACATAGAGAATTGCCTTTAAAAGGTACCTTTATGTCAAAATGTATATTCCTTTAGGATTCATGACCCTCAAAGGAAACATTTCAACCCTAAAGGTTATGTCATTTCTCATTATGGAATATGTCATTTCCAAGGAACACTTTAAACCTAAGGATTAAGTCATTTCATTCCCTATATAAACACACACCTTTTTTATTTAGAAAATTTTCTTATGATCACCCACAATTTTCTAAATATCAATGCAGACACTTAAGAGAGTTTCCTTGAAATGAAACAACATCGGATTCGCCTTGAACCTTCCATAGTAAATTGTTGGGGCAGTTGTGGAACCCCTAGGGTCGGATCGGTGCCACGCGCAGCGGAAATGGGTCTAACCCAAGGATTATTAGAAATAGGTGTATTTTAAAATATTTTAATGAAAACTATATTCCGATGTGAGTCCGTAGGAAAAACGGGGACCAAATCGGAGTCCGAAAAATCTGAAACGGAGAAAATGAAGTTTTAGTATTTATTAGCCCTCGGAGTCGCGACGCAGAGCCTTGGGAGTCGAGAGCAACTGCGAGAGCTGAACGTCTCAACATCACGACGCGGAAGAGTGGGAGTCGCAACGCGAAAGAGTATGAGTCGCGACGCTCCTAGGTCTGATGCTCAGTGTCGTGACACTGGAAGGCCAGTGTAGCGACGATACCCTAGACAGTGAACAATTTCAACCGTCAAATCAATCCTAAACACTTCCATTTTCTCATATCATTTCAATACACTTAAAACCAATTTTAACATCAAAATCAACCACAATACATGTTATACATCTAACAAAAATATATTCTAAATACATATATACATATGTTTGAATCAAAACACGAACCAATTTAAAATTCCACTATGAAATGTCTCATGAACAATTCTAATTCACCCAAAGGTGGTCAAGTGATTCTAGAATGGTAGTCATAATTCTAAATTTTAATCTAGAGTTCCAAACTCTTATTAATTGCTCCATGTCTAACATGAACATATTTGACCAAATTAACAAGAAAATTGTGTTTATACTTCCAAAGCATCCTCCCGGAAGGGGTGGTTTGGCGATGTGGTTTCCAACGATTTCAAAAAAGAAAAATCCTAACACAATTTATTAGCCTTATTTCAACTTTAAGCTATGTAATCATGCATCCAATACATAATTCATCAATATATGTCTTACTAATGAAAACTCACTAATGAAGAACTTAGCTTAAGAGAAATTCAAACTTACCTAGTAAGCTTGATGCAAAGATCCAATCTCATTCTCTTTGTTGTAATGGTTGGAGAACTTCGAAGGTTTGCAACTTTGACTCCAAGATCTAATCTTGATTCCAATGCTAGCAAGCTTCAATTCAAGATCTAATTTTAATTTCTCCTAGATGAAATGTTGTAGAGAACTCACAAAGTTTCTCTAAACACTTCTCTAACTTAGGCTAATTTCTCCAAGAATTGCTTGTATTTAGCTTTCTAAGCTTAATTAAAACCTTTCTAAAGCTTGCTATTTATAGCAAAATTTAGGCAATTTTTAATTAATAAAAGTTCTAATCAAATTTTATGTGGGCTTAATCTAATTTGTCCAAATATGTATAATTAGGTGTGACTAATCACCTTTGTCTACCACTTTGATTTAATCCAATTAAATCAAGACAAAGATTAGGAAATGGATTAGTTAAATGTTTGCCACTTTGATTTAATCCAATTAAATCAAGCCAAAACACTTATAATTACATACTTGCAATTACCATAATATCCTCAAATGGTAGAGATAATTATGAAATTACTACAAAGCCCTTGTGTAAATATTGAATTAATCGAATTAATCCAATTAGGTCAAAGTAAATAATCAATGTTATCTAATAACATTTGATTATCTTAGTTGATAATTATAATATCGAATATGATCTTTTATAAAAAAATAATCGGCTACCCAAGTGCTCAACGAGTACACTTCTTTTTGGGACTCTCTAAGTTCAGACACGTTCGTCATATAAGCCTAGCTAATATGTACGCAATTCGGCCACATCCGAATTCGTGAAGAATACGAACGACCTTTCTGAAATATACAAGTTGAGGTCATCACACATGTTTAACAATCCCTCCGTCATAGGCTATCCGAGTTGTGCTTATGAAACATAGAATACACCGTCAAGTTTCTGAGGCGCACATCTCATGTCGACATGTCCACGATTCTTTACAACTGATGCGATCCACCCCTAGGTGATCGACTTTAGCCAAAGTTTTAAGAATCGTGACTTACTTACATGGATACCTAACTCCTTATGTTACACATACAGGCCGACAGATTCTATCTTGACTCGCACTTAATTAACGAGTACATCTGTCCACACCCAACGAACATCTAGAGGCCAGACCATGAAAGGTTTCTGACATACGTGGCATCAAAGTATGGAGAATCTCACACAAAATCAATGATTTCATATAGTCAAAGGATCACATATGCTACTCGACTCAAGGAGATTCCTATTGACGGTGGTATGTACTTCAAATTATTAGGAATCATATGTGAGTCATTCAGTATTCGGTCCAACCAATACCTACACGTCTATACGAGCTTCCAATTCTCATGATACATCGGGTTAGTCTTCTAGGTTATAGGAATTCGACTGTATTCCAAAACCAACGACTATGAATATTTACTTTAAGAATAGTTTATAATAGTAATACTTATCCCAATGTCGGACCACCTAGTGTCCAATATTACTACAAGACTATTCTAAGGTCGATGTCATTCTTAGCATATTTATACATTAATCTAATATGCATAATGACAATACCATTAATAAGGTATGAAATGAAAATATAGTTATTTTATAAATAAATAATTAAATGTGTAATACATTATTCGAATTAGCACTCCAAGCACCAACTCCAACATAAATTACTATGGAATGTACTTGACAAACCAATGACTGATAAGTGTGATTTATACCAACTTATTCATAAATTTTTAACTTATTATTTTGTTATGTTTTGTGTTATTTTACGTGTTTTGTAGTTTATTTTTTATTTTATTGATAAGAGGCCTTGGAGCTTGGATCTTGAGGAAAATACACATGTTTTTGGAGCTTAAGGATGCAAATGAATCTTGTATGGAAAGAAAATACGTGAAAATAAGTCATCCTGGAAGAATGGATGGCATCACGATGGCACTTCTTGCATCGCGATGCCCCCAACATGAACAAATATATGTATTTATACAAGTACTAGCACAACCCATACAGGCTGCACAACTAGATTCTACCACTAGGAGTCTGATCAACTCTATGCATGGATGGGTATGTGTGCATATTGGTGTTAGTTCATACTATATATAAAATACATAAATCAAAAAATCAATTAAAAAAACAGTCATAGGTAGTAAAACATATTTCCAAATGATGAGTTTTGTTTGCTTTAGGGTGAAATCTTTGAAACGATAAGTGCTCAATTGATTTTTATCTGATGTCTTGATTAGGTGATCCAGGTTAGACTCGTAAACACTTAAAAGTAGGTTTCTAGCATTAAGAGCCTAGATAGTTGACAAAGTGACTAGTTGAAGAAAATATTTGAAGATGAATGACCGTTTGTTTATATATTTGTCTCTGTTTGTAATTATTTATGATGTATGGTATGACTAAAATAAGAAAGAGATCTTTTGAAAGAATAATGAAAAGAGTAGAAAAGAAATAATACTTTGAAAAAAATGATATACCATATATAACCGATAAGCGTGAAGCTATTCATGGGCGCGTGTTAGGACCACCATGAGGAGAAATGCTACCTTAAAGGATAGGTGAGTCAAAATATTATGAAAAGGAGAAGTCATATCATATCGAGCTTAATAGGAAACTGCAGAGTACTTTTGAGATATCTAGGTTGGTTAGACCCATTGGATCCTAATTTTGGCTTATTTAGAAGTCGAACTATGACCAAATCTTTACACACACATAGACTGTGAGTCTGACTTAGATAATTTATTCAAGAACTTGGATTTAAGTTGCGTTGAGTACTTTTAAAGTTCTTTGATTTCATTGGTTGCTATTCTTTGAGGACAATATTATATACAACTACTAGGACTGTTTTATTTATTTCTTTATTTTTTTGCATGTTTGCTGTGAATGACATGTTGGAAAATACTAAGCATCCCAAGATCATTTCAAGCATTGAAAATAAGTGCGAATACATCGAAGGAGTTACGGAATACTCACATCGATCGGTTGAGCGACGCTTTGACGAACAAAAACTGATTTCTGCTCACTGGACTGCTCACGGCAGTGGCTGATTGCAGTCCCCATTTTCGGCCATTTGAATCATCTTCGTCAAGCTCCAAGCTTCGTCAAACGATTCCCGGCTCATGGGGGGACTTCCCTATCACCTTCGCATGTCTCTCGGAGTGTTAGCTCTCTTGATTTTTGCCACAAAAACCAAACACTTTGCTTCCCTTTTTCATCATGGCTCTCGGCAGTTCACTGCCAAACCAGAAAGAAAATCAGCCCCAAGGGCGTGAATGAAATGAAGAGAATGGACAGAGAGAAGAGTTATTTTTTTGTATTAGGTTATTTTCTTCAAAAATGGTAATTGATTTTTATTAAAATCATATACACTTTTGCTTTCAAAAGTCAAACTAATGAAATCCAACAACCTTGAGTGTTCCACACTCATACACCAACCAAACAACTTAATCAATCACATCAATCAATCATGTGTCACATCACTCAAAGTGACATGTGATTTGACGCTTGATGCGACTAATGATTTGATGCTTGATTTGACTTGCGTGCCGCACTTGAATTCGAAATGCGAATGCACTCGCAAACAATCCCGGGCTCGGGTTCGCTAATTCTAAAATTAACGAATTTTCCGTTGCGACGTAATTAAATGATTACGCCTAGTGAAATCACTATTCACGTCGCTAACGAATTAATTCTAAATTAACTCGTTCGCCCGAATTAAATTCAAATTTTAATTCCGCGTCGAAATCCAATTTCGTTTAATATATCGATATATTAATTTATCGATTAATTCCAAATTAATCGTTCTCTCTCTTTAATTGATATTTTATCCCAGATAAAAATCTCCGCAATTAATCCCAGATTAATTTTCTCTCTCATCTAATTAATCCCAGATTAATTAAAAGTGCGAGTAATACGTCATCGGTGAATCTTTGGGAAACGACCCATGAGATATCCGGATATGTTGGCAGTAAATTCGGTTGTCGGACTATCCGAACACGTAAGTACCTAGTACTACGTTTTACCGATTTACAAGATAAGGTTGGCTTCTAGCAAAGCGCCATGCCTAGCCAATTCTCCAGAAATATCCTTACAGGAATATAAGGATCTATATCAGGCGTATATACGTAGTATTGCATATTTCGATCCAGTATCGGATGATCACATGCAAGGCCTGGGGCTGGTACAGTGTCTGCCCCGTACGAAGCATATATCAGATGACGAGCAACTAGACTCTTTAATATCGGATAATCATGACAAGTCATATTATCCCGACGGTTGCAACCTTTTTAGAGAACCAGTTCTGTATCCCTACGCGATCATCATCTCCATATGACAGGAGTGACACTTCCGTCTTGACATCACACCCAACACACTACGATTCTCGATATACCTAGAAGAGGCGTACACAGAAACCGGTTAAAGCCCTGGACGACCAAAACCAAAGTAATTGATTGTCGCAAATGTTAGCGGTGCAAGTCTCAGGTTAAGACCAAATACACCTACCCTGATTTTGGACTTCCATAGACACATAATCATACTACCAATGGAATTCCGAGGGGGTCTATCCAGAGCGAAGCTGTTTCCCATACCATCGGTAAAACACAACCTCCTATTACACTTGCATGAGTATCCTATACCCAAATATATGAGAACTATGCCGTTGTGCCCTCACAACGCGCACAAGTGTAATACTAGTCTTTTACGTATTTATCGATGTCCAATCTCGTTAATACTTTGACTAGGGATATTTATTGATTTATCCTTCGTGGATTGATACTGTCTCATATCATTCTCAATCCAGGATCAAATCACAGGGACCTCCTATCATTTATACATCTAGGTGATCTAATAACAAATGATAAGAGTGCAATCTCCTTTGTCACATAGTTAATTTGTACAACAACACCATGATCTGTACAAATAGTGACGCTATGGGTCATAATTGTCCATCAATCTCCCACTTGGCCTATAGCCAGTCACTCGAGTGTCTTACACCCGAACTATGTACGGTTGGCTCAAATTGCTGAGGAAAGGCTTTCGTCAGCGGATTTGCATGATTATCATCCGATGCGATTTATTCGATCATCACATCGCCACGATGTATGATCCGAACGAATCAGATGAATATCAAAGTATGTATCTGGATCGTTGATGAGACCATTAATTCTTTAGCCTGCGCTGCAGCCTAGCTCAGCTGCTAACAGAATTATATCTAATCTAATTAGATTTTGTTATCGACCCAAATGGCTTCTATTGCCGCCTCAGCTGCAGCAATAACCCGTATTTGTTGTTTATTCGGTAACAGTATCTTACTTGGAATATTTCTAGCTCACTGTTCCGTTATTCAAACTTCTTAGTACCGTTTGCGACTTATAATCGTTTTTATCGGTTAGGAAACTTGCTACAGTGATCCCAGTCACTTCAAGTTCTCCTTCTCCACAGATTAAGACAGCATCCTTAGTTCTCTAAGATACTAACGAATGTTCTTAACATCAATCCAGTGACTATCATTTGGATTGGCCTGTTTGTGAATCCATATGCTTAAAGCGTATGAGACACCAGGTCGCGTATATTTTTCAATATACGATTTCTCGGAGAGTGTCAACAACTTAATCTATCCCAGTAGATTTTTATTCATTGAATAAAGGTTGTTTCTCCCGAATTCTACGGAGAATTTTCTCGAAAGCCAAGCTTTCACCGATTTTTATGGGAATATCATTTCCAAGAAATGACATATATTATCATTATGTAGGACAGCCACTGTCAGTGCGCTCCCATTAACCCTCTTATATACACAAGAATCATTTTCGTTTTGAATTAAATCATAAACTATTATGATTACATCAAAACGATAATTCCAAGAATTCAATGCTTGCTTCAATCCAACCATGGATCGAATAACCTGCAAACCTTGTTTGCTAGTTATGTTACGAAAAAACCGTCAGGACGTTGTAAACATCCTCCAAAAGGTTTCCTTTTTAGGAAAATGATTTTCCCGTTCAGCTGAGATATTTCATAAATGAAATATGCAGCATCTGCAAGCATTATCCAAATGGATTTTCTGTGGCAACAGGTAAAAGGTTGAATCCTAATCAACACAATGTTGATAACGATACCTTTCCGCTAAAAGCCTAGCTTTATACGTTGGTTTGTTGCCATCCATGTATGTCTTCCTTGAAGACTTATACAGTACCAATAGGCACAATGCCTTGCGGTACATCAACTAGTATCCAAACTTGTTGATATACATGGAATCCATTTCGGAGTTATGGCACTTTGCCATAATAGGGAGTCGATATCTTGTATCACTTCCTCATACGTAGTCAGTTGGTTCCTCAATAAGATAGACATCTTTATGAGGTGAGATCAGAAACCCATACCCCAAGTTGTTTTCTGACTCTCTCTGACATACGCAGTTCTTGTGTATTCGAAGATTATAGTATAGTTTCATCCTGATGAACTATTAAGTGTTCCATTAAGATTCGGTGCCTTGAATAGTATTACTCTGATTTTCATCGAGTTTTACTATCCTCCCACTTACCACTGCATATCGGTATTCCTCTTCGGAAAACCGCATGGTGAGCAACAATTACATTGTTCTCTTGTGAGTTGTATAAGTACTATACTTTGGTATCCCTAGGATAACCTACAATTAGACACTTATCCAATTTAGGTTTTAGTTTGGTATCATCCAAACATATGCCTGGCATTCCCAAATTTTCAGGAATGGGAAACCCGGTTTCTTTCATGTTCATATCTTATATGAAGTCTGTCAAACATATTTTTATGGAACCTTATTCAAAATAAGTTATGCACTGTTTAAATGCTTATCCGTTGAAGGAAATGGTAGCTCAGAGCGACTCATGACTAACCTTATCATGTCCAACAAAATTCGGTTACTCAGTTCGGACACACCGTCAACTTGACGTGTTCCAGGATGAGTCCTCATTGAAAGAATACTATACTCTTTCAAGTATATTAGAAACTTATTGCTTAAGTATTTTCCATTACGGTCTTACCGTGACGGTTTAATACTATAGCCGATCTGTTTGTCTATTTCGTGTCGAAACTTAAAAGTTTCCGATTTGTGTTTCAAAAGAAACACATAATCATAACGCGATGCCACATCCGTAAAGGTCACAAAATATTCATATCCAACTCTAGCCTAGCTAGACATGGGCCCACTTGCTTCACTATGAACCAGGGCTAACAGATCGGTGGCATTTGCACTTTTACCAAGTAAAGGTGTTTTAGGCACTTTGCCCAATAAACTAGATTCGTAGACTTTATTTGAGTGGGATCAAATTAGTCCTAGTACCCACTCTTCAAAACTGTGGATATACGATTCTTATTTTAGTTGTGTCCCAGACAACAATGCCACATTTAAGTTTCTTCTGATCAAATCAGTTTGAGCTATTTGTTTGTCATGTTTTACATTTGAGATTTATTTATATTCAAAATATAAATTATGTTATTCATATCTAATGTGTTTATCTCAATATCATCTTTATATAATAAAACACTTTAGTGTTCTAGGATATAAAGGTTCACCCGCAGCGGGTTAAACACTGATATAGAGATAATGTATCTAGTCAAACTAGTTACATTATAACAGTTTCCAAATTTAAGTACATACCCGAAGGTAGTTCCTAAACTTAGGTATCTACGGTTAAAACATCGACTTTCGTCCCGTTTCCAATTCACAGATTAATCTCAACTGAAGTCAGTATCCTGCTCATAGCAGATTCTGAACATCAATATATATTTATGTACCACACTAAGTATTTAAAATCAAATTTTAATACTAGTAGTGAACATAATATGACAAACATATTTGAAGTCAGAGCCTTGTTCGTCTTCAATTCCTTCATGTCTGCTTTGTCCAAACGGCAGTCACACTTCCGCGATCCCGTTTGCCACATTTGTTGAGTTTTTCTAAGGTCCCATGATCAAACAAGACATGAAATAATGCATGAATACACCAACGAAGATAGCGGAATACTTACATTGGTTGGTAGAGTCGATTTGAAGACAAATGAACCCAAAAAACGTACTGCCATGTAAGCTTACTGCATGCAGTCCACTGCCTCCAAAAACAGAATTTTGAGATGAGAAACGCAGCTCCTAGCTTCGTTGGATGGATCCCGGCTCATGGTCGAACCTCCCTACCCCTTCGCAAGACTTGTAAGTATGCTAGCACTTGAATTTTCACCATGAAAATCCACTATTGCTTCCCTATTGTTCACGCCCAAACTGGTTCAAAACCAGTGAAGAACAGCCACTGTTTGGCGTGAGAGAGATGAGAGAGTTCAATTAAATTTGTTACAAAAAATCAATTTATATTTATGCCATAATATTTATTAAATTAATAATAAACTATGACACAAATCATGCAATGGCTTAGAGTGTCAAACACTCAATTTTCATGCAAAACCATTGAGTGCATTGTACACTATCTCCATGCAATGCATTAGAATTAAATAATGCATAATATGGACATGTGTCATGTGGGCCCCACACGTTTCCAAATGAAAGTGGGCCCACGTGCACTCACGCGTTCGGGTTCGATATTTCCGAAATACCGAACTTACGTCGCGACGTTAATTAAATCGAATTTAAATAAATAATTGCGCCTAGCGAAATTATTATTTACGTCGCTAACGAATTAATTCTAAATTAACTCGTTTGCCCGAATTAAAATCTAATTTTAATTCCGCGTCGAAATCTAATTTCGTTTAATATATCGAATATATTAATTTACCGATTAATTCCAAATTAATCGTTATCTCTCTCTAGACGATATTTTATCCTAGATAAAATATCTCCGTAATTAATCCTAGATTAATTTCTCTCTCATCTATATAATCCCAGATTATTCAAGAGTGCAAGTTGTGCGTCATCGGTGGATTATCGGCAAGCGACCCATGAGATCTCCGGATAAGTTGGCAGTAAATACGGTCGTCGGAGTATTCGAATCACGTACGTACCAAGTACTACGTTCTACCGATTTACGAGAACAAGGTCAACTCCTAGCAAAGCACCAAGTCATCCCAATTCTCCGGACATATCCTTTTAAGAATATTTAAGATCTATATCAAGCGTAGT
>SKCR01044822.1:0-47746 GCA_019454045.1 Zanthoxylum bungeanum | reverse complement strand
CTTATATATATATATATAGCTCACTTACATTACTGACTTGAGCATTGGAGGGCCTACATCCACAATCACACTGGTGGGTAGACACTCCCTACTCACTCTACCTTTATTTTGCAGAATCGCTAGTGCCCCCAACCTACGAATTCTCGATTGTGGACCTCGGGCGAAATCCAGCGTCTATAATTTACCACCACTTCAAGGTATTTAACATCAGATTGATTTCATCCCAGGAGCGGTCATTCCTAATGGACTCCCCTACCGAAGTAATCCCAAGGAGACAAATGAGCTTCAAAGACAAGTAAAGGAATTGATGAGCAAGGGTTATGTACGAGATAGCATGAGTCTATGCTCCGTTCTAGTACTGGTTCCAAAGAAAGATGGTACATAGAGGATGTGCGTGGATTGTAAAGCAGTCAACAATATCACTGCAAATTATCACTACCCAATCCCTATATTAGATGATATGTTAGATGAATTATAAGGTGCTTGTATTTTTTTTTTCTAAAATTGATCTCAAAAGTGGGTATCATCAGATTAAGATGAGGGAATGAGATGAGTGGAAAACTATTTTTGAAACAAAATATGGCTTATATGAATAGCTCGTGATGCCATTTGGGCTTACGAATGCCCCTGGCACTTTTATACATCTAATGAATCATGTTTTGTATTTTTGGGGTAAATTTATAGTTGTGTATTTTGATGACATTTTAGTATATAGCAAGAATCTAGATGAGCATGTAGGACATTTGCGTTCTGCGATGGATGTTTTAAGGAAAGAATTATTGTATGTTAACCTTAAGAATGTAGGTTTTGCATGGAAAAAGTGGTATTCCTAAGGTATGCCATTAATGCGCAATGCATTGAGGTCGATGAGGAAATGTTTAAGGCCATTCGTGAGTGGCCTACACCTAAGAGCGTCATTGAAGTTAGGAGTTTCCATGATCTAACTAGTTTCTATAAGAGATTTTTGAAAGACTTTAGCACCATTGCAACACCACTCACTGAAGTTATAAAGAAAAGTATTGGTTTTTTATTATGGGGGAATAAGAAAATGCATTACCCTTCTTAAGGATCGTTAATGTACTACACATGTTTTCTCCTTGCCTAATTTTAACCAAACTTTTGAGATTGAGTGTGATGCTTCAGGTATTGGCATTGGAGCAGTTCTTATGCAGGATCGACGTCATATAGCTTTCTTCAATGAAAAGCTAAAATGGCACAGTTTGCGATACCCGACCTACGACAATGAGTTTTTTGCCTTAGTTAGAGCTCTGGAGACTTGGCATCATTATTTATGGCCAAAGGAGTTCATGACTCACACCGACCATGAATCCTTGAAGCATATCAAAGGCCAAGGAAAGCTTAACAAAATGCATGCCAAATGGATGGAATTCGTAGTGACCTTCCCATATGTCATTCGATATAAGAAAAGTAAAGAGAATGTGGTTGCCGATGCATTATCACGCAAGTATTCTCTAATTACATCATTGAGTTCTAAATTCATTGGTTTTCAATTTTTAAAGAGCTTATATGCGAATGATAATGACTTTGTTAAGATTTACAATGAATGTGAAAAAGGTCATACGGTAAATTTTACAGATATGATGACTTTCCATTTAAAAAGAATAAATTATGTGTGCCTAGTTGTTCTATGCGTGAGTTATTGGTACGTGAAGCACATAGTGGGGGTCTTATGGGTCATTTCGATAATAAGAAAAAATTGGACATCTTGCATGAACATTTTTATTAGTCTAAAATGAAAAAACATGTCATGCGTATCTGTGATAGGTACATTACCTGTAGGGAAGTGAAATCTAAAGTCCAACCACATGGGCTTTATATACCATTACCTGTTCCCCAGACACCTTGGGTAGATGTCTCCATGGACTTTGTATTAGGCTTGCCTAGATCTAGGAAGGGACGAGACTCTATTTTTATTATGGTTGATCATTTTAGGAAGATGTCACACTTTATTGCATGTCACGAATCAGATGATGTCATACACATTGTTGACCTATTCTTTTGAGAGGTTGTGTGTTTACATGGAGTGCCTATGAGTATAGTATCAAAAGGGATGCAAAGTTCTTAAGTCATTTTTGGAAAATTATAAGGGGTAAGATGGGAACTAAACTCTTATTTTCCACCACATGTCACCCACATACTTATGGTCAAACCGAGGTAGTCAATAGGACTTTGTCTCAACTCCTATGTAATATTATTTCTAAGAATTTGAAGTCATGGAAAGAATGTTTGTCTTTCATTGAGTTTGCATATAATCATAATATGTTGGTGTTGGTACTTCAAACGCCAATCCGAACAATATATTGTATGATATTTTATTATTAGATAATAATATAACTGTATTTTCATTTCAATACTTTATTAATGTTAATTATTATTGTGTTATTTTCTCTCGAAACATGCTGAATGAAAATATATATATTTGTATGTTGATTATGACATCGACCTCAGAATAGTCATTTAGTGATACTGAACACTGGGTGTGGTTCGTCGTTGAGATAGAATCGCTATTATAAACTATTCTTAAAAGATTTATTTCTAATCGTTGGTTTAGGAACACGGCCGAATTCCTATAACCTATAAGACTAGTATTTGTCGTATATTGGAATTGGAGTTCTAATGATTAGACCCAATGTACCATGAGCAATGGTAGCTCGTATAGACTTGTAGGTATTCGTTGGAGCGAATATTGAATGAATCATTGACGATTCCTAATAATTGGTAGTGCAAGCCATCATTAATAGGAATCTCCTCGAGTCGAGTAATATATCTAATCCTTTGACTATATGATATCATTGATTTTGTGTGTGATCCTCCACACTTAGATGGCTGCATGTCAGAGACCTTTCATGTTTGTTGGGTGTGGATTGATACATTTTTTGATCAAATACGGATCAAGATATGATTTGTTGGCCTGAATGCGTACCATTAAGAGGTTTATATATCCATCTAAGTCACAATTCTTAAGACTTTGGCCAAAGCCGATCACCTTAGGTTGATCGTGTATATATCGAAAATAGTGTTCCGATTAGTTATAAAGAATCATGGACTTGTCAACAATATAAGATGTGCGCCTTGGAAACAAGACGGGTAATCTATGTTTCCTACGCACGACTCGGATAGCTTTCGATGGAGGGATTGTTTAAACATATGCGATGATCTCGACTTTCATAGTTTGGAAAGATCATTCGTGTTCTTCGTAATTCAGAGGTGGCCGATTTGCATAAATATAAGTAGGGTTCATATGACGAACGTATCTAAACTTAGAGAGTCCCACAATATGAAATGTACTCGTTGAGCACTTGGGTAGCTAAATGTATTTGATAATAAATAATATTTGATATTATAATTAAATAATTAAATATTATTAGATAACATTAATTATTTATTGAACCAATTGAGATTAATTGGATTAATCATATTTATTTAATAGTTAAATAAATAATTACATTATATTTATATGATTATTTAATTAATATCTTTTTGGTATAGAGATATTATGTAATTATAATGTATAATAATATGGTGTGCTAGCAAATTGATATTTAGTCAAGTTGTAAGCTTAATGATAATTAAATTAACACATATTACTTATTGGTTGGACCAATGAGATGTTGCCTACACTAAAGTTAATATTTGTTAGATGTATATAAACTAAAGTTTAGGGAAAAATCTCATATCCTTCATAAGTTTAACCTAAGGCAAAAAATGGTGGAGAGAGTGTTAGGAAAATTCTCTACAAATTTGGTGGAGAAACTTTGAGCTTCTCAACAACTCAATGAAATGAGAAACTGGAGGATTGATTTTTAAACAAGCTTACAAGGAAAGTTTGATCATCTCTTACATGCTATATATTCTTCATTGATTTTGCATTATGCTTGAAGCATTATGGTGATATATTATGTGTTGGATACATGATAGCATAACTTGTGATTGTGTTGAGGTTAAAAGGATTGTGTATAGGTGTTTTAGAAGCATAGAGACACAAGTTTCATATAATTAGGTCAATGAGTGTTCATGTTGGACATGGAACACTAATTAGAGTTTAGAACTCTAATTGATGGTTTGGAACTAATGATACCATTCTAAAATCACTTGACCACCTTTAAGTGTCCTAAAATTATTCTTGAATTATTTTTTTGTAGGATTCATGTTTGGTTTGTGATTTGGATTCAAAATAATGCATATATGTGTTTTGAATGCATTTATGTATTGTATAATGTTTGATGTTATGAAAGGCATGATTTATTCTTTAATTGTTATAGATGTGTAGAATATATATTTGGTGTTGGTTATGATGTCGAAATTGGATTTTGAGTATTTGGTAGTGTTTGGAAAAAGTTAGAAGTGTTATGTGTTTGGAAAGCAGTGCAAATTTTCCCTGGAATCATTTTCTGAAGGGGCGCGTCTTTCGCAGCGCGACGCACATGGAAAATGACTCCTTGTAATCAATTCTTATAATAGCACGTTGCGGCGTGACACAAAGCTCTCAGACTTTGAGAGTCACGACGTGCAAGCTTGTGCAATCGACGATGAGCTCTAGCACTTGAGCATCGCAATACGAGATCATTGTATGTCGCGATGTGCAAGCCTTCGATGTGTGATGGGCTCAAAGCTGGTACTCTTTGATCGGTGAAATCACTCACGTAACGCAAGCGCACGTATCATTTAAGTAGTAAAAAAATGTATCGATCCCACGAGGACTTAATACCTTAGCTATCAATTTATGAAGTTAAATGTTTACAAGTACCTAATAGATTGGTTTGTTGATTGGATGGTGATTTTTGCTAAAACAAGTAAATAAAACAGTGCGAAAGTAAATTAAAGGAAAAATCAATATTATAAAACTATCTAGGGTTGTGAATCCTTCCAATATCTTTTAAAGCTGAAGTGGTTATCTCATGTTTGTGCAATCTATCGGTTTATTAACCTGGAACACGAAAATATACAAAAGCCTATGTCGATGGCCAGATGCAAACACCCAAATAACCCAATTAATCACATGTCTATGTTAACCAAGTTACCTAAATTCATTAAGAATAAGTTCCAATTGTGGCTACCCCGCCCGACATGTATATGTCTATCCTGTAAGAAAATCTACCTAAGGGACACCATGCCTTGAGGTGAGATCGTGAGCTATTGAGTCTAAGGCTGAAACCTAAAATTCCTTCGTCAAGTTTATTTTAAGTTTACCAGATCAATCTTATTAATGGCCAGTTAACAAGAAGCATTAAGCTTAAGACTCAATAAATATACCTTTATATTACCCAAGACATAAAATAACCAACTTTATAAACCGGTGATATTGGAATTCATCACACCCTTAGATAATATGTTTAGTTATAAAACATACCTAAAATTACAAAATGCATAGTTAAACAGAATAACATAATGGAAAATTAAAAAGTAAAGAAAATTATAACAATAAAAGAAAATGATGGAGCTAGGGGTTTCACTTTTAATACTTCAAATATAGACTTATCCCTTATCAATTAATCATTTCTTGAATTAATTATATTAAAACCGACCATATAGGCGGTGAATGTTATTTATCCAAAGTCCAACTGACCATATAGGTGGTAATAAAATCATATAAACCGACCATGTAGGCGGTAACAAGGTTAGCACCTAAATCGACCATATAGGTGGAAACTAAGTCCAATAATGTAAACCGGCCATATAGGCGGTAAATAATTAATTCAATTTACTTATTTAAATTAAGGGACTAAATCTAAATTATTATATTAAAAGTTTCCCCCCAGACTCCAGCGAAAAGAGATTACCTACTCATGATGTAATTAAAAACACACAAAAATTTATTAAATAAATAAAGTGAAAATATAAGAAAACTTAAATAAACATGCAATACACTTTCTTTTAGGTTTTCATGGAGAAATCCCCCAAAGAAAGCATGAAAAATTTACAAAGTTTAGCTTGGTATTTATAGGCAAATCTAAAGGCTTCCACCAATTTCTCCACCAAACATGGCACCAAACATGGCATCAAACATAGCACCAAACATGGCAACGTTATACCCCGAGTATCCGTCCAGAAAATAATAGAACTCATGTCCCGGCAATATGTCTAGCATCTGGTCAATGAATGGTAACAGGAAATGATATTTCCTTGTTGCTTTGTTCAGCTTCCTATAGTCCATGCATACCCTCCATCCAGTCAATGTTCTTATTGGAATCAGCTCGTTCTTTTCATTTGTGACTACATTAATTCCTCATTTCTTTGGCACACATTGCATAGGACTCACCCACGTGCTATCAGAGATGGGGTAGATGATGCCGGCATCCAACCATTTGATAATTTCTTTCTTCACGACCTCCTTCATGATTGGATTTAGTCTCCGTTGATACTCCACTGTGGGTTTGTACTCGTCGTTTATCAGAATCTTGTGCATGAAAAATGATGGACTAATGTCTTGAATGTCTACTATAGTCCAGCCAATGGCTTTCTTGTGTTTCCGTAACACTCTCAGCAACTTATCTTCCTGCTCCAATGTTAGCGACGAAGAAATAATCACAGGTAAATCAGAAGAGTTTTCTAAGAATACATACCTGAGATGGCTCAGAAGTAGCTTTAGCTCCAGCTGTGGTGGTTCTTCAATCGAGGGCTTGATTCGCTCATTTTTCGGTAGTTCCAAACTTTCCACCTTTGGTGTCGATTTGAAGCGAAAGGGTTTGTCAAGATAGTTGATACATTCCAAAATTTCAACATCTAGCTCGTTGTCAGTCATGTTGGTGATGCAAGCTTCAAGTTTATCCGTGGAAAATTGTATTGCATCAGTATCCTGGATGATACTATCTATAACATCAATTCTGAAACATTCCTCGTTCTTTTCATCACTCGGGAATTTCATGGCTTTGAAAACATTGAATATAACTTCTTGGTCCTGCACCTTCATGGTTAGTTCTGATTTTGTACATCAATAACAGTTCTACCTATAGCCAAGAATGGTCTCCCGAGGATGATAGGTACATCTTTGTCTTCTTCTATGTCAAGGATAATGAAATCTGCAGGGAAAATGAATTTGTCGACTTTAACCAATACATCTTCCACTACACCTCTCGAAAATGTGAGCGATCTGTCAGTAAGCTGTAGAGTAACTGAGGTGGGCATTGCTTCTCCAATCTGTAGTTTCCTGTAAATAGACAAAGGCATCAAGTTAATGTTGGCACCTAAATCACACAAAGCCTTACCGAAGTAATGTTCTCCTATGGTGCAAGGAATGGTGAAACTGTCACGATCTTTCAACTTTGAGGGAAGCTTCCTCTGAATGATGGCGCTGCATTCTTCTATCAATACTATTGTCTCGTAATCTCCCAATCTCTATTTTCATGACAGAATGTATTTCATGAATTTGACATAGCTGGGCATTTGTTCTAACGCTTCTGCAAAGGGAATGTTGATATGCAGCTTTTTGAAGATCTCCAGGAATTGAACAAACTGCTTGTCTAGTTTACTTTTCTGGAGACGCTGTGGAAAAGGTGGAGGTGGAGTGAATTTTTCTCAATCATTTTCTTTTGTCTCTTTTTCCTCCATCTGTGGTTCTATTTCGTTACTTTATTTTGGAAATTCCTCAGTGGATGCCTTGACTCCAACATTTTTGTTGATCTCAGTACCGCTTTTTAAAGTAATGGCTTGACATTGCTCCTTCCCTCGGTTCCTTGGATTTGGTTCTGTGTTGCTAGGAAGGTTACCTTGCAGTCTATAACTCTAAGCATTGGCTAGTTGTCCTATTTGATTTTCCAGTGCCTTTATAGATGCTGATTGGCTTTGATTGAATACTACTTGGGCTTGAAATATAGCATCGTATTTGGCTTCTTGCTTTTTGAACATCTCTGCAAGCATTTCTTTTATTTCTGGTTCTTTTTCATACTCATGGCCTTTATTATGTTGTTGAAATCTGGGTGGTGGATTGTTCTTTTGCCCTGAATCGTTGCTCCATGTGAAATTGGGATGATTCCTCCACCCTGGATTGTAGGTGTTGGAATATAGATTGTTCCCTTATCTGTTGAAATTGTTGACATAATTCACTTGTTGGAGTTTCTACGGCCCCGAGGATCGGATAACAAAGCATAAAACACATGTGCGAATACAACGAGAGAGTTGCGGAATACTCACATCGATCGGTTGAGCGACGCGGTAGGCAACAAAAATTTCCTTTTCTGCTCACTGCAGCTCATGGCAGTTTCTGTTTTTACTCCATAGTGTGCTCAGCAATCATCAAGTTTTTGAGCTCCAAGCTTGATTTGGTGATTCCTTGCTCATGGGTGGACTTCCCTATCACATTCGCATGATCCCATTGTCTGCTAGCACATTGATTTTTGCCAAAAAAATCAAACACTTTAGCTTCCCGCATGCTCGGTTTTCTACCAGAAACAGAAGAGCAAGAACAGCCTCTCAATAGGCGTGAGAGAGGAGATGAATTGGAGGAGAGAGAGAGATAAATGTGTAAAAATGGTTTTTGGTAATTGATTTTCCAAAATCATATACCAAATTTTGGCTTTAAAAAAGTCAAACCATTAAAGCCATAAATGCCAACCACTTCCATCAATCCATCAATCAATCAAATCAAGTGACAAGTTGTCACATCACTCAAAGTGACTAATTATTTGACGCTTGATGCGACTAATGATTTGACGCTTGATTTGACTTGCGTGCCGCACTCGAATTCGAAATGCGAATGCGCTCGCAAACAATCCCGGGCTCGGGTTCGCTATTTCTAAATTAACGAATTTTTCGTTGCGACGTAATTAAATCTAATTTAATTAAATAATCATGCCTAGCATAATTACTATTCACGTGGCTAACGAATTAATTCTAAATTAACCCGTTCACACAAATTAAAATCTAATTTTAATTCCGCGTCGAAATCTAATTTTGTATAATATATCGAATATATTATTTTAATCGATTAATTCCAAATTAATTGTTCTCTCTCTTTAAATGATATTTTATCCCAGATAAAATATCTCCGCAATTAATCCCAGATTAATTTTCTCTCTCATCATTAATTAATCCCAGATTAATAAAGTGCGAGTCATACATCATCGGTGAATATTCGGGAAACGACCCATGAGATCCCCGGATATGTTGGCAGTAAATTCGGTCGTCGGACTATCCGAACACGTAAGTACCTAGTACTACGTTTGTACCGATTTACAAGACAAGGTTGGCTTCTAGCAAAGCGCCATGCCTACCCAATTCTCCAGAAATATCCTTATAGGAATATAAGGATCTATATCAGGCGTAGTATATGTAGTATTGCGTATTTCGATCCAGTATCGGATGATCACATGCAAGGCCTGGGGCTGGTACAGTGTCTGCCCCGTACGAAGCATATATCGAATTACGAGCAACTAGTCTCTTTATTATCGGATAATCATGACCAAGTCATAGTATCCCAACGGTTGCAACCTTTTTAGAGAACCAGTTATGTATCCCTACGCAACTATCATCTCCATATGACTGGAGTGATACTTCCGTCTTGAAATCACATCCAACACACTATGATTCTCAATATACCCAGCAGAGGCGTACACAGAACCTGTTAAAGCCTTGGACGACCACAACCAAAGTATATTGATTGTCGCAAGTATTAGCGGTGTAAGTCTCAGGTTAAGACCAAATACACCTACCCTGATTTCGGACTTCCATAGACACATAGTCATACTACCAATGGAATTCCGAGGGGGTCTATCCAGAGCGAATCTGTTTCCCGTACCATCGGTAAACGCAACCTCTTATTACACTTGCATGAGTATCATATACCCAAATATATGAGAACTATGTCGTTTGTGCCCTCACAACGCGCACAAGTGTAATACTAGTATTTTACGCATTTATCGATGTCCAATCTCGATAATACTCTGAATAGGGATATTTAATGATTTATCCTTCGTGGACTGATATTGTCTCATATCATTCTCAATCCAGGAAAAAATCATAAGGACCTCTTATCATTTATACATCTTGGTGATCTTATCACAAATGATAAGAGAGCAATCTCATTGTCACATAGTTAATTTGTACAACAACATCATGATCTGTACAAATAGTGAGGCTATGGGTCATAATTGTCCAACATCACTGTCTCATCATGTTGGTTTGTCTCTGGTGCTCCTCCATATGGTAACTTATGGCACCGACGATGTTTAGAACTTGCGTGCTAAGTGTTTCCATGAATTTGCACATCTGCTCCAGCTTGGCATTCATTGTTGTGTTGGCTCCAACTTCATGGATTCCTGCTATTCGTTGAATCATGCTCCTTTCTGTTGGCCACAAAGAATTATTGTTGGCCATTTCTTCAATTAGGTCTCAGGCCTGATCTTCTCCTTTTGCCATTAAAGCTCCTCCAGCAGCAGCATCAATTGTAGTTCTCATCAGTCCAGAAAGTCCATTATAGAAGGTTTGGACTTGTAGCCACTTTGCAATCTCATGATGAGGGAATTTTCTAAGTAATTCCTTGTATCTTTCCCAAGCTTCGCAGATGGATTCTGAGTCATGTTGCACAAAGGATGTGATGCCATTCCTCAACTTTGCAGTCCTGGCTGGTGGAAAGTACTTTGCAAGGAATTTAGTGGCTAGAGTGTTCCAAGTTGTGATGGAACCTGCTAGTAGTGAATGTAGCCAAGCCTTAGCTCTGTCTTTCAAGGAATATAGGAATACACTCAGTCTCATTGCTTCTTTAGTAATGTAACGCAAGTAATTGAAAGAAAAATCTATTTATCTTTCACTATTAGTTTTGGGGTTAGATACATTTACTTGTGTCTAATTTGTTTTTATTTATCTAGTTTTGGGGATAAATAAGTCCCCGGCAACGGCGCCAAGAACTTGATCGGTGAAATCACTCACTTAACGCAAGCTCACGTATCATTCAAGTAGTATAAAATGTATCGATCCCATAAGAACTTAATACCTTAGCTATCAATTTATGAAGTTAAATGTTTACAAGTACCTAATAGATTGGTTTGTTAATTGGATGGTGATTTTTGCTAAAAACAAGTAAATATAACAGTGCGAAAGTAAATTAAAGGAAAATTCAATATTATAAACTATCTAGGGTTGTGAATCCTTCCAATATCTTTTAAATATGAAGTGGTTATCTCATGTTTGTGCAATATATCGGTTTATTAACCTGGAACACGAAAATATGCAAAAGCCTATGTCGATGGTCAGATGCAAACACCCAAATAACCCAATTAATCATATGTCTATGTTAACCAAGTTACCTGAATTCATTAAGAATAAGTTCCAATTGTGGCTACCCCGCCCGATAGGTATATGTCTATCTTGTAAGAAAATCTACCTAAGGGTCACAATGCCTTGAGGTGAGATCGTGAGCTATTGAGTCTAAGGCTGAAACCTAAAATTCCATTGTCAAGTTTATTTTAAGTTTACCAGATCAATCTTATTAATGGCCAGTTAACAAGAAGCATTAAGCTTAACACTCAATAAATAAACCTTTATATTACCCAAGACATAAAATAACCCACTTTATAAACCGGTGATATTGGAATTCATCACACCCCTAGATAATATGTTTAGTTACAAAACATACCTAAAATTACAAAATGCATAGTTAAATAGAATAACATAATGGAAAATTAAAAAGTAAAGAAAATTATAACAATAAAAGAAAATGCTGGAGCTAGGGGTTTCACTTTTAATACTTCAAATATAGATTACTCCCTTATCAATTAATCATTTCTTGAATTAATTATATTAAAACCGACCATATAGGCGGTGAATGTCATTTATCCAAAGTCCAACCGAACATATAGGCGGTAACAAAATCATATAAACCGACCATGTAGACGGTAACAAGGTTAGCACCTAAATCGACCATATAGGCGGAAAATAAGTCCAATAATGTAAAATCGGCCATATAGGCGATAAATAATTAATTCATTTTACTTATTTCAATTAAGTGTTGGGAAGCGGCCGCGAGTGCGCAGCGGAAAATTAAAAATTATGATGCCGCTATCCTTTGCCCAAGAACCATTTGTTTTGATTATTCTACAAGCCTAGGCATGTTACTATATATTCTAAGCATAAAAACTCATAAAACGTTCAAAAAACATAAACTTAAACATGCTAACTATCATAAGAACTCTAATTAAAAATAAAGAAAGAAAAAGACTTACTTGAACCGAAGACTCCTCCAGTTCTCCCTCCAATCTACAAGCTTTTCTCGAACTCAGCAAGCTCTTCCACGTTCCAAAGAGCCACCCAAGTGTGTGTCCTCCAAAGGTGCACACACCAAAGCCAAAACTCAACGGTAAGACTACGCCTTGAGTGCACGCCTTAAATTATCCTCCGATCAGATGGTCGTTCGATTTCAATGACCCAGGTTGACATCTAGAAACATGCCAAAGCCCGCAAATTAGAAGGAAAGATATATACCCATTATGTATGCGATTTATATATGATACGGTCCATCGCCTTACTGTATCCCCACCGTTTGACCTAGGGTATGGAAAATGCCTACCCATATAGTCAAAAGTATGATGTTGATAGTGTCATGAATCGTGCTAACCCAAGAATCTCACATGATTCTTCCGCTACGGCCACAGTCTCAAGCATTGATCACACATATCAACCCGCGAACTGGAATACTACTCTTATAAGAAAATATTATCTAAGAGAGTGGCGATTCTCTGTTGTATCTTTACAAAATTCATGTGTTTCAACAAATGACCCAATCATACCCTTATGATCAGATCTTTTGAACCGGGGAAGGAGAATGTCAATGTCATTCGATCCACACATAAGATTGTAAAGACCTCAAGTCTAAAGACTAGTCATACAATCGATACATGAAAGTTCTCACAGACACATAAGATAAACACTCCATGAGAAAACTTTCGGCGGTCAGTTTGATGGACATGAGCAACTCATGCATCCATGTGATACACCAAGCGGACGGATCTCCGCTGGTAGCCTATGAGATCGGCTACCCCACTTAAGGGCAGATCATATCATCATGCTAGTCTCTTCGCTTTGTGAACGCCCAGATTATTCACAAAACTATGACTAGGAACGTTTGAGAGTAATGATTCTCATAAGGTGTGGAAGCCATCATCTTATTACTCCAAGGGCTTTATTACAGTGTTTGATGATTTATATAATTTATGTAAGACATGTGTAATAAAGATTGCCATTTTATTAATTAATGAAAATATTGCAAATACATGTACATATAGCCCATCCACATGTTGGGAATAGGGCATATCCCTAACAATCTCCCACTTGCATTATAGCCAACTAGTATCAATCTGGACACCATACTCTCGGGTGTGCCTATCATACTTTTATTGAGTCAGCCCTTTAGTAAGAGAATCTGCAAGATTATCTTCTGTGGGTATTTTCTCTATAATAACTTCTTTTCTCTCAACAATATCCCTAATGAGATGAAATCGCTTGAGTATATGCTTGGATTTCTGGTAGGACCTTGGTTCCTTTGATTGAGCAATGGCGTCCGTGTTTTCACAGTACATCGTGACGCCATTCTTTATTGCGGGAAGCACTTCCAGCTCTGTGATGAACTTCTTTATCCAGACTGCTTCTTTAGCTTCCTCAGATGATGTAATATACTCGGCTTCAGTGGTGGAGTCCGCTGTAGTTAACTACTTTGAGCTTTTCCAACTGACAGCTCCATTATTCATAGTAAATAAATATCCTATTTACGATCTGCTGTCATCCCTATCGGTTTGAAAGCTCGCATCACAATAACCAATGACTTTCATCTCAGAACATTCTCCGTATGTCAAAAACATATCCTTAGTTCTTCTCAGATACTTGAGGATTGTCTTGACAGCTGCCCAGTGTTACTTACCAGGATTTTTCTGATACCTGCTCGTTATGCTAAGAGCATAAGAGACATCAGGTCTTGTACATAGCATGGCGTACATGATCGATCCTATTTCTTAAGCATATGGGATCTTACTCATACGTTATCTATCTGAATGAGTATGTGGACATTGCTCCTTAGATAATTTGATTTCATGACAAGTAGGTAAATTACCTCTTTTGGAATCTTCCATTTTGAATCTTTTCAAAATTTTATCTATGTACGTAGATTGAGAAAGTCCTAACAACCTCTTAGATCTATTACGGTAGATCTTAATGCCAATGATGTAGGCTGCTTCTCCCAAATCTTTCATGGAGAAATTTTGAGATAACCATTACTTGGTGGCTTGCATCATGGGAATATCATTCCCGATGATTAATTTATCATCGACATATAATACAAGAAATATAACAGCACTCCCACTACTTTTCATATAAACACAAGGCTCGTCTACATTTTTGATGAAGTCAAATTCTTTGATTGTCTCATCAAATCGTATATTCCAACTTCTGGAGGCTTGCTTGAGTCCATAAATGGATCGTTTAAGCTTCCATACTTTATTATGATCATCCTTAGATGCAAACCCATCAGGTTGTGTCATATAGACTTCCTCTACGAGGTTCCCATTAAAGAAAGCTGTTTTGACATTCATCTGCCAAATCTCATAATCAAAGTGTGTAGCTATTGCCAGTAAAATTCGAATGGACTTTATCATTGCAACATGCGAGAAGGTTTCGTCATAGTCAATTACTTGGATTTGTCTATAACCTTTCGCCACCAACCTAGCCTTATAGGTTTGGATGTTGCCTTCTGCATCAGTTTTACACTTGTAAAATCACTTGCAGCCTATGGGTTTTATCCCTTCAGGTGCATCCACCAAGTCCCAGACTTGATTCTGATACATAGAGTCTATTTCGGATTTCATGGCCTCAAGCCACTTGACTGAATCAATGTCACGCATTACTTTGTCATAACTGGTGAAATCGTCATTATCAATGATCTGATCATGTTCCTCATCAATATTGAAACCATATCTTTCATGCTTATATCTTTCCCTACCAGACCTTCTAAGTTCATAACCTTGTGGTTGTTCCGTCGCTTCCCTTTTGAGGGGCATGGGGTTTAGTTCTATGTTAGTTTGTTCTTCTCGTATCTCATCGAGGTCAAGTCTACTCCCACTATATTTCTTGAGAAGGAATTCATTCTCTAGAAATTTAGCATTTCGTGAGACAAATGTTCTTTGTTCATTTGGGACGTAGAACACGTATGCTCTTGAGTTCAAGGCATATCCTATAAACTTACATTTAACTACCATATCATTCAATTTGTTAGTTTGTGTGAACTTAACATATGCGTCACATCCCTAAACTCTTAGATAACTAAGACTAGGATGTTTCCCAGACCATAACTCATATGGTGTTTGACTAACAGTCTTGGAAGGAACTTGGTTTAGTAGTAGTGTTGCAGTTTCTAAAGAAAAACCCTCAAATGAAAGAGGTAGATATGTGACTGGCATCATTGATCGGACCATATCTAATAATGTCCGATTTCTCCTTTCGGAGACCCCATTATGCTGTGGAGTTCCCGGAGGAGTCCACTAGGAAACAATGCCATTTTCTCTCAAGTAATCTTGAAATACGTCGCTTAAGTATTCACCACCTCGGTCAGACCTTAGTGACTTAATACTTTTATTAAGCTGGTTTTCTACTTCAGCTTTGAAGTCTTTGAATTTCTTAAAGGCTTCAGATTTGTAATGCATAAGGTACACATACCCATATTGCGAGTGATCATCGATAAAGGTAATGAAATATGAGAATCCACCTCTAGCGGTGACTGATATTGGTCCGCATACATCAGAGTGTATGAGTTCTAATGTCTCCGATGTACACTGTCCTTTACCTTTGAAGGGTAATTTAGTCATTTTACCAAGTAAACAAGACTCACAAGTTCCATAAGGTTCATATTTGAAGGGTCTGAAATACCCATCCTTATGTAGCTTAGTTAATCTTGTTTCATTGATATGACCTAAGCGAAAATGCCATAGAAGTGATTCATTGAGATTATTCGAGTTAACGTTGTATATATTAGAGGTTGAACATTCTTTGTTAGTTTGTAAGACATAGATACCATTATTCAAAATACCATCTCCATATTTTATTTCATTGAAATAAATAGAACATTCATTACAACTTATTAGGCATGAAAAGCCTTTATTACATAAAGAAGAAATTGAAATGATGCTCTTTACTAGAGAAGGTACATAAACACAATCTTCTAAGTCTAAAACTAAACCATTCAGCAAAACTAATGAATAAGTCCCCAAGCACAATGCAGCCAGTTTTTCTCAATTACCCATGCGTAAGTCAACCTCCCCATGACGGAGTCTCCTACTGTTTCTCAAGCCCTGCATATTGTTACACAAGTGAGTCCCACAACCGGTGTCAAGCACCCAAGTAGAAGGTTCAGAGTTTTGAGAATATAGTTCAATCATATACAACATACCTGAAGTATTGGGCTTCTTGGCCTCTAGGGCTTCCCTAGCTTCCTTGGCTTTCAAGGATTTGCAGTCTTTCTTCCAATGACCCTTCTTTCCACAAAAGAAACATTTCCCCTTTCCATTTTTCTTCTCCACCTTACCTTTGGGCTTTAGGTGATCTGGAGCCTTGGCCTTGCCCTTATTTTTCTTTGGGCCTCGTAAGCATGACAGAGGTTTTAAGCTCCGGTTTCAAGTCAACAGAGGTTTTAAGCTCTGGTTTCAAGTCATTCTCTGATTGTTTTATCAGATTGTGCAATTCTGCTAAAGTAGCTTCTTTATTAGACAGATGAAACTGCATAATAAAGTTAGAGAAGACTTTTGGTAAGGACTGAAGAATTAGATCGTGACCTATCTCATGATCCATGATGAACCCCAGGTTGGCCAATTTTTCAATGTGGCCAATCATCTTAAGCACATGTCTACTAACAGATCCTTCCTTATACCTAGTTTGGAATAAGGCACATGACACTTGGAATCACATGGTATGAACGGAAGTTGCATACAACTCCTTCAAGTGAAAGATGATGGTTTGAGCATCCATATCTTCGTGAGCTTTCTGAAGTTCATCCGACATAGAGCCAAGCATTATGTAAACTGATTGCTCATCATCATCGACGTGTTTCTTCCAAGCATCAAATGTATTTTGGTCAGCATCTTCTGCGGGTTCAGGGGGAAATGGTCTTTCAAGAACATAGAAAATCTTTTCTTGTCTTAAGACAATTTTAAGGTTTCTAAACCAGTCATTGTAGTTGTCCCATTTGAGCTTATGCTCATCAAGGATGGAACGAAATGATATTCTGTTTTCCATTTGAATGTTTGTGAAATATTTTAACCTACTTGTTAAGAGAGAATGTTAAAATTAGGAATATGTTTTCATTAATGTCTCATAATAACATGGGCTTTTAATATTATGAAGTTGCTCCCACTCAATTATTTTAAAATTTTAAGCAAATCGCATCAACCCCAATATGATTGATTTCTTGTGGGCAAGGATCCCATTATCATCATTTCACAACTCCGACTAGGGTCGGTCGTTATAAAATACGATAATTAGGTAGGTTCCCAACTAATTTATGATATAAATCACAATTCTTTGATCATTGGGTTGGGCAATCAAACATGCCATAGCTTACGCTAGTCCTTGTGGACACCCAATATTTGCCACTAAGTTATAAGACCACGCCTAAGGGTCGCTGTGTCTTATGACTCAGGAAAGTCAAACCATTGTCAATAGTACGATTTAGGGATAAATTGGTATTTTGACCGGCGTAGACACACACGTATAATGCAAGCGCACGAATCGTTCAAGTAGTATAAAAATATCGATCCCACGAGGACTTAATTCCTACCGTTGTTATTAATTATTGATACTATTTATTTACAGATATCTAATTGAGGGAGAAGAGAATGATTGCTTGATTGATTTGGTTGATTGTAGATTTGCTAAATAAATAAATAAATAAAAAGACAAAAGAAAATACTAAGGAAAATAACAAAAGACACAAAGATCTAGGGTTGTGAATCTTTCTAATATCTTTTAAAAGATGAAGTGATTATTTTATGTTTGTGTAATAAATTGGTTTACTAACCTGGAACACTAAATTATGCGAAAGCCTCGGTCGATGGTCAGACGCAAATACCCAGTTTAACCCAATTGAACCATATGTCTATGTCAACCAAATTATATGGATTCATTAAGTTTAAGTTCCAATTATGGCTACTCCCGCCCGATAGGTATATGTCTATCCTGTAAGGAAATCTATTAAAGGGTTATCTATCCTCAAGGAAGATCGTGGGCTATTAAGTCTAAGGCTGAAACCTAAAATCCCTATGTCTAGTTCATTTTAGATTTACCATATCAATCTTATTAGTGATCAGACAATAAGAAGCATTAAGCTTAAGACTTAATAAGTAAACCTTTAAATTACACAAACTATAAAATAACCCCTTATAAACCAGTGATATTAGAATTCATCACAATACTAGATAACTAACACATAACTAGGGCTAGTAAAAACTTAAAAGTAAAAGACATAAAGTAAAAAATGCTGAAAAGTAAAAGACATAAAGTAAAAGCTGAAAATTAAATTACAATAAAATAAAATACTAAGGTAAAATGATCAAATTTTACTATTTACTATTTAGATATCTCCCTTAATATAATATATTAACTTGTGATTATTTAACCAATCAGCCATATAGGCGGTAACCTGATTAAGTCAAATTAAGTCCAACCAGCCATAAAGGCGGAACCAAAATAAACCTGCCATATAGGCGGTAAGAAAATTTAATTACCAACCGACCAATCTGGCGGTATCCTTGATTAGTCAGGTTTAAACCAGATTAAGATGAATTACCAACCGACCAATCTGGCGGTATCCTTTTTAAGTCAATATTTTAAATAATGAATATATTATTTTTAAGGGAGATTAATCTAAATAGTAACAATAAAAGAATTACCTTTCACCCTAGCTGGGGAAGTTACCTCCTCATGGTGAATAGTAAAAACTGTAAAAAGTAAGAAAGTAAATTACTATTATTACAAACGTAATTAAAATTAATTACAAAACTAAAAACTAAAAGAAACTAGATAGAAAACTCTCTATTTACATCAGAGAATTCAGAGAGAATGGTACATCTGAAATCAGAAAACTAAGCTCTATTTATAGGCGTCAGTAAAGGTCGCGCGTCGCGACGCCCAGCTCGCGTCGTGATGCGCGTTTTGTCGACGTGGCATGCTCTGGTTCATCGGCTTCAGATTCTGGATAAGGTGATAAAGTGACACGTGGCAAGGTGGTTGAAGTTCAATTATTGTGACACGTGGCGGCTCATGATTGTCTGATTCAGATTCTTATCCGCCACGTGTCAGATAAGGATAAGTCAATCAATAATTGATGCTGATGTTGCACTGATGTGGCGCTGACGTGGCGACACATTGTAATTTGATTGTCGGCACCATAGAATTGCGACACGTGGCACGCTGTGATTGGTTGATGATGACGTGGCAGCCACGTGGCACTTTGACTTGGTCAACAGGTGATGTGGATGATGACGTGGAGTGACATATGGTGATGGCGACTGTTGGGACCGTAGGATGATGACACGTGGCACGGCGCACGTTAGCAGATCGGTTGTGATGGTGACACGTGGCACGGTGCACGTTAGCAAAGTCAAATTTTCTCACATTCTGATTTATGGACCCGACTCATGTTAACACTGTTCGACGAATATTAGGCGTCGCGACGCCAAGGGCTTGCGCGTCGCGAAGCTGAAAATTACCAAAATGCCCTTTTCGTCTAATTTTCACTGTTTTGGCCCAAATCACCTCCAGAGTGTCCTGAAACTTTATTTATCTACAAAATAACACAATGCACATCAAAATATTAACAAGAATCAAGAAACTATACAAAATATTATGTTAAATGAGTGGAAATAGTGATATAATTACCACTCATCACACCCCCAAACCTAACATTTTGCTAGTCCTCGAGCAAAACACAAAATAAAATAACATAATAAAATTTAACTATGCCACTTTCGTAGGGATCACGGTTGCATTTAGCATATGCAACAAGCCTTTAAACCCATAGGTGTCCCTAGTGGACGAGTTGTAGTCTCGTGAGGGTTTACAACAATGATACCCACAAATATTTTACAAAAGTAAAAGGTAGTGAAACTAATGCACACAAAAGCAAAAAGACAAGCGAAAAGAGAATAAAGAAGTTAGTGACTAATCAGGTGAAACTTCTACTCCAAGTTACTATTTGTTTTCTTTCTTTCTAAATTACTGAATAAGTAAATTCTCCGATTATATTTTCCATTCTCCATATACACAGCCCACAAAATATTAAAAAACTCATTTTTGCCCACAACAGTACAAGTGCAGTTGATAAGAGAGTAATATTTTTGTCCTAAAGTTCTATCAGATTTCACACCTTTTTTGTAGCAATGGAATAATTTTTCTGATTTTTCTGATTTTTTCTTTGATTTTTTTTATTTATATACAATACCTTCCCTCTATGTAGCGAGTGTTGGGTCGGTGGCTCCCAAACCAGTTGGCTTTAGGGCACCAGGTGTTAAGACACCCCTAAGGACTTAATTACTCAGACTTCAGATATATATATTTTTACAGCATCTTTGATCCATGTAGCGTTTTTTGGGCCAATGACTCCCAAACCAGTTGGTTTTAGGGCACTAGGTGTTAAAACACCCTTATAGACTTAATAACTCGGATCTCATATGTTTTTTTTTACTCCATTGCTTTTTGAGATGCTTACTCCAATTAAACTAAAGCACTGAATATTACAAACTTTTCAATTATAGTTCATGTCCGTATGTTACTATGCATGTTGACAATACCTGTCAACTGAGCATATGAAGATCCATTTTAATCAGTATTATGGAGAATTCACAAATTAAATAATTCAAAAGGAAATAAACAAAAATTAACTTGTTTCGAAATAGGTTCGAGATACGTCTCAGGAGTGGAAACTTCTTACTCAGCTATCTCTTACCAATTTCACCTTTTTAGTCAAAATAAAAACACAAAATATTTTTGTAATTTTTGAAAATTTTTCAATTTTTTTGTATTTTTCGAAAAATTTTGAACTAAAAATAAAAACAACACACAACTAAAAAGAAGATACTAATCAACTAATTTCCTCCCCCAAACCTAAATGAGACATTGTCCCCAATGTCTTAAACAGTAAAAGGAGAGTTAAGAAGGTCGTACCTGGTTAGCTGAAATTCTACAGGAAATTAAAGGTTAAGATCCAGATTAATCCGACGCCTCTTACCACGATCGTCCTCGGACCAATTTATCTTTGAAAGGATAGGGTCAACTTGTGGTTCATAGGCAAAGAGTTGATCTATTAGATCTGGAGCAGTTCTGGTAGTAAAGAGGAGTTCTTTCATAGGTTTTGACACGAACTCATTTCTCCGAGCATCATCAAGAAACACACAAAGAAAATCATAAAATCCTTCAACGTTGTACAGTCCAAGTGGTTTCTGGTGTATGTTCAGGTTCGCCCAAGATAGTGTTGGACAGTTATGACCCATAGCGTCACTATTTGTACAGATCATGGTGTTGTTGTACAAATTAACTATGTGACAAAGGAAATTGCTCTCTTATCATTCGTGATTAGATCACCAATATGTATAAATGATAGGAGGTCCTTATGATTAGTTCCTGGATTGAGATGATATGAGACAGTATCAGTCCACGAAGGATTAATCATTAAATATCCCTAGTCAGAGTATTATCGAGATTGGACATCGATAATGTGCAAAAGACTAATATTACACTTGTACACGTTGTGAGGGCATAACGGCATAGTTCTCATATATTTGGGTATAAGATACTCATGGAAGTGTAGTAGGAGGTTGTGTTTTACCGATGGTACAGAAAACAGCTTCGCTCTGGATAGACCCCTCGGAATTCCATTGGTAGTATGACTATGTGTCTATGGAAGTCCGAAATCAGGGTAGGTGTATTTGGTCTTAACCTAAGACTTGCACCGCTAATACTTGCGACAATCAATGTGCTTTGGTTTTAGGTCATCCAGGGCTTTAACAGGTTCTGTGTATGCCTCTGCTGGTAATATTGAGAATCGTAGTGTATTGGGTATGATGTCAAGACGGAAGTATCACTCCAGTCATAGTGGAGATGATGGTCACGTAGGATACGGAACTGGTTCTCTTATGTACTGCAGTCATCGGGATAATATGACTAGGTCATGATTATCCGATTATAGAGACTAGTTACTAGAGATCTGATATGTGCTTCGTACGGGGTAGACACAATTCCAGCCCCAGGCCTTGCACGTGACATCCGATACTGGATCGAAATATGAAATACTATGTATACTACGCCTGATATAGATCACATATTCCTGTAAGGATATTTCTGGAGAATTAGGTAGGCATGGCGCTTTGCTAGAAGCCAACATTGTCTTGTAAATCGGTACAAACGTAGTACTAGGTACTTACGTGTTCGGATAGTCCGACGACCGGATTTACTGCCAACATATCTGGGGATCTCATGGGTCGCTTCCCGAAGATTCACTGATAACGTATGACTCGCACTTAATTAATCTGGGATTAATTAGATGAGAGAGAAAATTAATCTGGGATTAATTACAGAGATATTTTATCTGGGATAAAATATTTATTAAAGAGAGAAAAATGATTAATTTGGAATTAATCGATAAAATAATATATATTCGATATATTATACGAAATTGGATTTCGACGCGGAATTGAATTTAGATTTTAATTCGG
The DNA here is from genome assembly GCA_019454045.1 of Zanthoxylum bungeanum. Classification (NCBI taxonomy): domain Eukaryota; kingdom Viridiplantae; phylum Streptophyta; class Magnoliopsida; order Sapindales; family Rutaceae; genus Zanthoxylum; species Zanthoxylum bungeanum. The sequence goes on along the minus strand of SKCR01044822.1, from coordinate 25,049 downwards.
GCGAACGAGTTAATTTAGAATTAATTCATTAGCGATGTGAATAGTGATTTTGCTAGGCATAATTATTTAATTACGTCGCAACGGAAAATTCGTTAATTTGGAATTAGCGAACCCGAGCCCGAGAGTGTTTGCGGGCGCACTCGCATTGCGAATTTAAGCACGGCCCACAAATCATATCAAGCGTCAAATCATTAGTCACATCAAGCGTCAAATCACATGTCACTTTGAGTGATGTGATAATTTGTCACTTGATTGATTGATGGAAGTGGTTGGTTGGCATTAATGCCTTGACTTTTTGAAATTCAATTATTTGGTATATGTTTAATTGATTTTAGAAATCAATTTAACAAATATTAGTCCAAGATTGCCTCCGCCATATATTAAGTGCATATTCCTTGCAGCTAAGACTTGACCCAATTCCTGTGCTGCCTCTACATATTGTGGCTTAGTACCAACACTAGTACCGCAAAATACACAGATGTTTTCAACTCGTCTTCTTGAAGTGGCTTCCATTTTTTTACTCTGGATGTCTTCAAAAGTGCAATGATGAGTTGAATTTATAGAACCTGAAAAGGGTGAGTAATAATAGCACTAGTATCTTCCAGAGGACGTTTTTTTGCTAAACAACAAAAGAAATCGTGAAAGGTCAAAAAGTCTGGATCCTGTCTATGAAAATAAAGATAATTACAACTGAAAAGCAAATCAAAGCAATAATTAAGGCAACGACATTGTGTACGCAATACGCCACTAGCTTAGTATAAATTCATTAGGATGCGTCTCAAGAATCCATTCCTTACTCAGCCATTGCTAATGAATTGTCTCTTATCTTTGCCTAACATCATTCCTTCTGTCTTATTGCTTTGGTTGAGCTTTTCCCTACAAAAATCACACACAAAATTAAAAAATTCTACAACATGTATACACAAAATATAAAAAAATATAAATTACAACAAAGTGCATGGGTTGCCTCCCTGCTAGCGCTAAATTTTTCATCTTCAGCCAGACGTGACTGAAATATATCTGTCAAGGAGGTTTCAATGTCATTTTGGATGTCCGATTAAAGACAATCCCGTGAGCGTTTCTTTTGAAGGGTCTCTTCCAACGGTAAAGTGGCAAAAAATATTTTATCTCATTCAGTGCTTGTGCCACCTTTTTAACCTTTATTGCTCCAGTGGTTCCTGAAAAGAAATAATGAAAATCAGGAGGTCTTGTATGGTGCTTGACTTGGAATAGGATTTCCATTCTGTCAAGCTTCTGGGTAATATCTTTAAATTGTACTCCCCAAAATAGTGATGTTTCTTCTGAATGCTCTGGATCTTTAATAAGTTCAGACATTTGCTCCTCTATTTGCTCTGCTTCTTGCTCCACCTTTTCTTCACAGATGAATTTTAGGATTTCCGCGTTCAGTTCTTCATCTGTCATCTGTGAAAAATATGCTCCATAAGTGTCAACCTGAGGATGTAAGGATGTTTCTGACATTAGGTCTTCATCCTCTGATACGACTGGAATGGATGGTTCAGGTAGATCTTCATCAAACATCGTGGTAAAGCATGCTCCAAGATCGTCATTTTGAGGATTGAAAGTTTGATCCTCCGTTGTTGGTGCAGTTGGTACTAACAGCTCAGCTTCATCCTCGTCAGAATCTGAATAATAAAAATCAAATTGAGACTTCGCTGGTTTGGGTTCCCAAACTAATACCTCAGATTCCTGATACTGCTCAGCCTCCTCCTTTTCTAAAGTGTCATCGTGAAATGCTTGGTACTCGAAGGCTTCATCAGTGTCATCTGAAAATGGTCCTTGAGGTATGTAGCTCTGGTTTTCTGTTAATTGTCTCACTTGATCTGTCATCCTCTGAATGGATGCTGATTGTCTTTGAATACTTTCGAGTTGATTCTGGAATGTTTCAAGCATTGTATCCAACTTTTCATCTCGTTTCTTGAACAAATCTTTGAGCATGTCAATCATATGATCTTCTTCTAATTGTTCTGATTGTTGATGAAGATCATTGTAGGGGGTGGTGGATAAGATGGAAAATGTGGTTCTGTGAAATATGATGGCTCGTCATACCATGAAGGATCTTGATAGCTCTGCCACCCTGGATGGTAATTGTATTCGCAATAATCTCTAGGGTGGTTACCATTACATATGTCACATCTCCCTCATTCCGTCTTGTTGAGCAAATGTGGTTTCGCTTGGTTCTGGCATCCAGTGATAATTGTTGGGCTGGACAACATGCCTCAGAAAACCGGACTGTTGCTCTCAGATTTGGGGTGTATCTTCTTCTAGTAAAACTCGTGATCTCTCAATCTCCCAATAATGTTCCGTTTTTTTAATCACCTGAAAACAAAAGAAAGAAATAAAAAATTACAGATAAAAATAAAGAAAATTAGATACAAGTAAATTAGATAGCTTCAAAATTAATAACTCAAGAAAAATAAGTCCCCGGCAACGGCGCCAAAAACTTGACCGGCGTAGACATACACGTATAACGCAAGCGCACGTATCGTTCAAGTAGTATAAAAATTGATCCCACGAGGACTTAATTCCTACTTTTGTTATTAATTATTGATACTATTTATTTACAGATATCTAATTGAGGAAGAAGAGAATGATTGCTTGATTGATTTGGTTGATTGTAGATTCGCTAAATAAATAAATAAATAAAAAGACAAAAGAAAATACTAAGGAAAATAACAAAAGACACAAAGATCTAGGGTTTTGAATCTTTCTAATATCTTTTAAAAGATGAAGTGATTATTTTATGTTTGTGTAATAAATTGGTTTACTAACCTGGAACACTAAATTATGCGAAAGCCTCTGTCGATGGTCAGACGCAAATACCCAGTTTAACTCAATTGAACCATATGTCTAATTATCTATGTCAACCAAATTATCTGAATTCATTAAGTTTAAGTTCCAATTATGGCTACCCCGCCCGACAGGTATATGTCTATCCTGTAAGGAAATCTATTAAAGGGTTATCTATCATCAAGGAAGATCGTGGGCTATTAAGTCTAATGCTAAAACCTAAAATACCTATTTCTAGTTCATTTTAGATTTACCATATCAATCTTATTGGTGATCAGACAACAAGAAGCATTAAGCTTAAGACTTAATAAGTAAACCTTTAAATTACACAAACTATAAAATAACCTCTTATAAACCAGTGATATTAGAATTCATCACAACACCAGATAACTAACACATAACTAGGGCAAGTAAAAACTTAAAAGTAAAAGACATAAAGTAAAAATGCTGAAAAGTAAAAGACATAAAGTAAAAGCTGAAAAGTAAATTACAATAAAATAAAATGCTAAGGTAAAAGGATCAACTTTTACTATTTACTATTTAGATATCTCCCTTAATATAATATATTAACTTGTGATTATTTAACCAACCAGCCATATAGGCGGTAACCTGATTAAGTCAAATTAAGTCCAACCAGCCATAAAGGCGGAACCAAAATAAACCTGCCATATAGGCGGTAAGAAAATTTAATTACCAACCGACCAATCTGGCGGTATCCTTGATTAGTCAATATTTTAAATAGTGAATATATTATTTTTAAGGGAGATTAATATAAATAGTAACAGTAAAAGAATTACCTTTCACCCTAGCTGGGGAAGTTACCTCCTCATGGTGAATAGTAAAAACTGTAAAAAGTAAGAAAGTAAATTACTATTATTACAAACGTAATTAAAATTATTTACAAAACTAAAAACTAAAAGAAACTAGATAGAAAACTCTCTATTTACATCAGAGAATTCAGAGAGAATGGTACATCTGAAATCAGAAAACTGAGCTCTATTTATAGGCGTCAGTAAGGGTCGCGCGTCGCGACGCCCAGCTCGCGTCGCGACGCGTGTTTTGTCGACGTGGCACGCTCTGGTTCGTCGGCTTCAGATTCCGGATAAGGTGATAAGGTGACCCGTGGCAAGGTGGTTGAAGTTTAATTATTGTGACACGTGGCGGCTCGTGATTGGCTGATTCAGATTTTTATCCGCCACGTGTCAGATAAGGATAAGTCAGTCAATAATTAATGCTGACGTGGCGCTGACGTGGTGACACGTGGCAATTTGATTGTCGGCACCATAGAATTTCGACATGTGGCACGCTGTGATTGGTTGATGATGACGTGGCAGCCACGTGGTACTTTGACTTGGTCAACAAGTGATGTGGATGATGATGTGGCAATGACGTGGAGTGACACGTGGCGACACGTGGCGATGGTGACTGTCGGCACCGTAGGATGATGACACAGGGCACGACGCACGTTAGCAGATCGGCTGTGATGGTGACACGTGGCACGGCGCACGTTAGCAAAGTCAAATTTTCTCAGATTCTGATTTATGGACCCGGCGCACGTTAGCACTGTTCGGCGCATGTTAGGCGTCGCGACGCTGAAAATTACCAAAATGCCATTTTCGTCCAATTTTCACTGTTTTGGCCCAAATCACCTCCAGAGTGTCCTGAAACTTTATTTATCTACAAAATAACACAAAACACATCAAAATATTCACAAGACTCAAGAAACTATACAAAATATTAGGTTAAATGAGTGGGAAATAATGATATAATTACCACTCATCATATTTGTCAGTCTGGTAAAATCTAGTCCTGCCAATATGGTTTAAGCCCTTTGGGTCTATACTTTACAATGGGAGGCAAATTTTAGACTTAAATTATTATTGAGGATTTTAGCAAGTTTAATTGAATAACTGTCAAATGGATTCCTCCATTGAAAATTTCCCAGAGAGAGGGTGGAGCGAACTCTCTTAAATACCCTTACCTCTTAGGTTATTATTGCCTTGGTGACAGGAATAAACAATAGATCCTCCAAATTAGTCTAACACTTTAAATATGCTTTAAGGTAAACTTTGAGTAAATGATTATCTAGATGTCTTCACAGCTTTTCCTTTTGGCTATAAAAAGATAGTGAGTGAAGGAAGACACTAAATCATTATCTAACTCTAGTAATACCTTTGGTTAAATTAACTTTAGTTTGGAAATTTTTATTAACGCCTTGGTCTCACCCCACTTGTATCTTTTATAATGTCTTTTATTATAAACAAGTGATTTATATTTATTAGCCTTAAAGGTAATAAATCTCTAAGTTCATCATGGAATAATTACTTAGCTAAAGGATAAGGAATACACTCTCTATTTCCTTAGAAAGTCTCTAGATGCTTGCACCCTAAAATAATCATGCCAATTCTAATCATACATATAATCATCAAGCATATGAGTTTTAATATGTTGGAATTATTTTAGGCATTAAATAACTTTGATTAATATTTAATTATGATATTGCATTTTATTTTAATCAAATAAATTTACTATTCACGTTTTTTACAGATGCGTGAACTTTAAATTCAATTTTCCAATTCAAATCTTAACCAAATCATGCACAACTTGTGCCTAAAAGTAAGTTCAGGGTGTTAGCTTTCCAACGAGCTTTTACACACCCAATTTTGAGTTCAAATGAGAGAGAACTGATCAAAACAAAAACAGCGCGCTGATACCACTGTTGGGAAGCAGCCGCGAGTGCGCAGCGGAAAATTAAAAATTATGATGCCGCTATCCCTTTGCCCAAGACCCATTTGTTTTGATTATTCTACAAGCTTATGCATGTTACTATATATTCTAAGCATAAGAACCCATAAAACATGCAAAGAACATAAACTTAAACATGCTAACTATCATAAGAACTCTAATTAAAAGTAAAGAAAGAAAAATACTTACTTGAACCGAAGACTCCTCCAGTCCTCCCTCCAATCTACAAGCTTTTCTCGAACTCAGCAAGCTCTTCCACTTTCCAAAGATCCACCCAAGTGTGTGGCCTCCAAAGGTGCACACACCAAAGCCAAAACTCAACGGCAAGACTACGCCTTGAGTGCACGGGTATTTTGCCCTTAGTGCTAGCCTAGGCAAATACCTCAAAAATTTTAACTTGAGATTCCTCTAGTCAATTAGACTTAATGATCCTCAAAATCAGTGGCTTACTCTTAAACTTTAGAGTTGCTCACTTATATAAACCCAAGATATGAAAGGTTTTGGTGTAGAAATTTATAAAGAATTCATTGGGTTTATATAGGTGCTCCAAAGACAACAAAATTAATTAAGAATCCGATGTGGGATAAATGTTAATTAAATCTTAGCCATTGGATCTTAATATAATGGTTTAATGAGATTACAAAACCCTAATAAGAGTTTGGGCCGAATTGGAATCCAGAACAAATAAAAAAATAAAAAAATAAAAAATTTACTATTCATTTTTTTTCTTATTCATTTTTCCAATTCTCAAAGTGCCCCTATCGTCATTCACCAATCCCTAAGCCACTTTGGAATCTCATAAATGATCTGTTCAATAATTAAACACATTGAACCATTTATGAACAATTTCTAGAGCAATCATATATGCTGTTAAATTTGTACTGTGCACTGTTAACCATTGATTTCGACTTTGTTGTGTGTGACCTTTTGGGTTCCCCTCAAGTTGGACATGAAATGAATCGTGATAATTTAATCGAACATAAATTATCCTCCGATCAGATGGTCGTTCGATTTCAATGACCAAGGTTGACATCTAGCAACATGCCAAGGCCCCCAAATGAGAATGAAAGATATATACTCATTATGTATGCGCTTTACATATGATACGGTCCCTCGTCTCACTATATCCCCACCGTTTGACCTAGGGTATGGAAAGTGTCTACCCATATAGTCAAAGGTATGATGTTGATAGTGTCATGAATCATGATAACCCAAGAATCTCACATGATTCTTCCGCTGCGGCCACAGTCTCAAGCACTGATCACACATATCAACCCGCGAACTGGAATACTACTCTTATAAGAAAATATTATCCGAGAGAGTGGCGATTCTCTGTTGTATCTTTACAAACTTCATGTGTTTCAACAAATAACCCAATCATACCCTTATGATCGGGTCTTTTGAACCGGGGAAGGAGAATGTCAAAGTTATTTGATCCACACATAAGATTGTAAAGATCTCATGTCTAAGGACTAGTCATACAATCGATACATGAAAGTTCTCATAGACACATGGGATAAATACTCCATGTGAAAACTTTCGGCGGTCAGTTCGATGGACACAAACAACTCATGCATCCATGTGATACACCAAGCGAACGGATCTCCGCTAGTAGCCTATGAGATCGGCTACCCCACTTAAGGGCGGATCATATCATCATGCTAGTCTCTCTGCTTTGTGAACGCCCAGATTATTCACAAAACTATGACTAGGAACGTTTGAGAGTAATGATTCTCATCAGGCGTGGAAGCCATCATCTTATTACTCCAAGGGCTTTATTACAGTGTTTGATGATTCATATAATTTATGTAAGACACGTATAATAAAGATTTTCATTTTAGTAATTAATGAAAATATTGCAAATACATGTACATATAGCCCATCCATAAGTTGGGTATAGGGCATATCCCTAACATTAATGGAGTAAATCTAAATTATTATTTTAAAAGTTTCCCCCCAGACTCCAGCAAAAAGAGATTACCTACTCATGATGTAATTAAAAGCACACAAAAATTTATTAAATAAATAAAGAGAAAATACAAGAAAACTTCAATAAACATGCAAGACACTTTCTTTTAGGTTTTCATGGAGAAATCCCCCAAAGAAAGCATGAAAAATTTACAAAGTTTAGCTTGGTATTTATAGGCAAATCTAATGGCTTCCACCAATTTCTCCACCAAACATGGCACCAAACATGGCATCAAACATGGCACCAAATCCTCCACCAGACATTTGACAATTTCCATTTTTTTATTTTTTTTATTTTTTTTGTTTTGAAAATGACTTTAATAATTACACATAACCCACTTATGGATATTTTATCAATTTCTGTCATGAAATATTCGGAATTCGAAATTATTATGAACGCCAAAGTTGTAGATCTTTGAGTCTTACTTAATCTTGAACTTGAATCACCTCAATCTGATATCAGAGTATAAAGTTATGGCCATAATACGACAATTGTGCAAAACTTACATTTCTGAAATTGTACTTCGTTAGAACGCCATTTCAAGTTTCCAACCTCCAAAATCCAAATGTAAAGTCCAGTTTTTACCCTTATTTGTTTCACATTTCATCCTGATTGATTCCATTAAGTACCAATTTTATTTTATCTTCAAAATAAATTAAAACACATCAAACCGTTCATAAAATTCAAGAAACTATACAAAATATTAAGTAAAATGGGCGGTAAATATTGATATATTTTCCATTCATCACTCTTGCACTTACGCGTCGCAACGTATGCAAAAATTGTGTCGCAACTCGCCCGTGCCAAAATCACATATTATTACATACTTACAATTACCATAATATCTTCAAATGGAGAGATAATTATGACTTTACAATTAAGCCCTTGTGTAATTATTGCATTAATCCAATTAATCCAATTAGATCAAAGTAAATAATCAATATTATCCAATAACACTTGATTATCTTAGTTGATAATTATAATATCAAATATTATCTTTTATCAAAAATAATCGGCTACCCAAGTGCTCAATGAGTACACTTCATATTGGGACTCTCTAAGTTCAGACACGTTCGTCTTATAAGCCTAGCTAATATATACGCAATTCGGCCACCTCCGAATACGCGAAGAACACAAACGATCTTTCAGAACTATACAAGTCGAGGTCATCACATATGTTTAACAATCCCTCCATCGTAGGCTATCCGAGTGGTGCTTAGGAAACATAGAATATACCGTCAAGTTTCCAAGGCACACATCTCATGTCGACATGTCCACGATTCTTCATAACTGATACGATCCACCCTAGGTGATCGACTTTGGCTAAAGTCTTTAAGTATTGTGACTTAACTCACATGGATACCTAAACCCCTTATGGTACACATATGGGCCGATGGATCCTATCTTGTTCGGTCCACACCCAACGAACATCTAGAGGCCAGACCATGAAAGGTTTCTGACATACATGGCATCAAAGTGTGGACGATCTCACACAAAAGCAATGTTATCCTATAGTCAAAAGATTACATATGCTACTCGACTCGAGGAGATTCCTATTGACGGTGGTGTGTACTTCCAACTATTAGGAATCACATGTGAGTCATTCATTATTCGCTTTAACGAATACCCACATGTCTATACGAGTTTCCAAAACTCATGGTACATCAGGTTAAACATTGGAACTCCAATTCCAATATACGACATGTGCTAGTTTTCTAGGTTATAGGAATTCGACTGTATTCCAAAATCAACGACTATGAATATTTACTTTAAGAATAGCTTACACCCAGTGTCAAAACTATTCTAAGGTCGATGTCATTCTTAGCATATCTATACATCATTCTAATATGCATAATGACAATACTATTAATGAGGTATGAAATGAAAAATATAGTTATTTTATTAATAAATAATAAAATATACAAATCGGATTGGCACTCCAAACACCAACTCCAATAAACTTCCACTTGCTTAGTGCCAATCTGGATGGTACCATAGTCTCATCTCCTCCACATGTTTATCGAATAACTTAGGAGGTAAGGCCTTTGTAAGCGGGTATGCTATGTTGTCTTGTCCTTGAACTTTCAAGACCACTATGTCTATTCGTTCAATAATCTCTCTAATTACGCGGTATTTCATTTTCACGTGTTTAGAGTTGGAATGCGCCCTCGGCTCCTTAGCTTACGCGATGGCTCCGTTATTATCACAGTACAATGGGATCGAATTCACATACTAGGCACAACACCAAGTTCTGTGATAAAATTTCTAATTCAAACAGCTTCTTTAGCAGCTTCTGAAGCCGCTATAAATTCCTCCTCAGTGGTGGAATTAGCTCAAAGAATCCTAATGGATTTTAGCATGGCTGCTGGTGAAAAGGTTTCCTCATAGTCAATCCCAGGACGTTGAGTGTAACCTTTTGCTACCAATCGGGCCTTAAAGGTTTCCACCTTTCCATCAAGCCCTCGCTTCCTTTTGTAAACCCATTTACAACCAATAGGTTTAACTCCTTCAGGAAGTTCAACTAAGTCCCAAACTTGATTGGCATGCATCGAATCAATTTCGGATTTCATGGATTCCTGCCATTTTCCCAAATCGATATCCAATATCGCTTCTTTATACGTAGTCAGATCTGTTTCCTCCAAGAGGAGAACATCAAGGCTCACATCAGATGTTAAAAACAGTCTCTCTGGAGGCCTTGATATTCTATTCGACTTACGTAGAACCTGTGTTGTAGATCCTTCATCTAATTGGATCTCTGGTTCCATCTCAGGTTCCTTAATGTTTGGATCAAACTCATCAAGTTTAATCTCTCTACAATTCCCGCTTTCTCTAAAAAATTGCTTTTCAAGAAAAGTTACAAAGCGAACAACAAATACATTTCGTTGCTTGGAATCGTAGAATTGATATCCCATGGAATTATCAGGATATCCAACGAACCTATATTTATACCCTTTGGGTGCTAGTTTATCCCGCTGTGCAATTCTAACGTATGCAGGACAACCCCAAATCTTTAAATGCTTAAGACTTGGATTTCTACCGAACTATATCTGATAGGGGGTCATAGAAACAGCTGTCGATGGAACCCTATTAAGTATGTTGGCAGCAATAAGTAAAGCGTAACCCCAAAGGTAATAAAGAAGATCTGTATAGCTCATCATCGTTCGTACCATATAGAATAAAGTACGATTTCTACGCTCGGACACTCCATTGTGCTGAGGTGTTCCTGGTGGGCTATATTGGGCGAGAATTCCATTCTCCTTTAAATAATTTCTGAATTCTTCACTCATGTATTCACCGTCTCGATCTGATCTAAGGCATTTGATGAATTTACTGGTTTATTTTTCTACTTCGTTTCAGAATATTTTGAACTTGTCAAATATTTCCGACTTATGTTTGATCAGATAGACATGTCCATATCTAGACTTGTCATCTGTGAAAGTCACAAAGTATGTTGAACCATCATGAGCGACATGATTTAATGGACCACACACATCACTGTATATTAGTTCCAGTAAATCTCCAGCACGGTGTCCAACACCTTGAAATGAGGCCTTTGTCATCTTTCCTTGGATACATGACTCACAAATCGGATAAGGATCTAAGGTAAGATTTTCAATTAAATCATCCATTACCAATTTGGATAGACGTCTAACACCTATGTGGCCCAATCTCATATGCCATAATTCAGTATTATTTAATTCAGACTTCCTACTTGTATTTTTCTCTACACTAAAGACATATCTATATGTTTCCAAAATATAGTGACCGTTTGATAAAGAACATTCACATTTCAATAAATTATCTTTATCATACAAACATAAAGTTTCATCCTTAATGTTTATTTTATATCCATCTTTATCTAATATTGGCAGTGATATTATTTCTCTGATAAGTGAGGGAACATAATAACAGTCATGTAAATCTAATTTACATCCATTTGGAAGATTTATAACAACTGTTCATATAGATTTGACATCCAATGTCTCGTCATTGCCAACTCTAAGCTGGATCTCCCCTTTATCCAGCGTTCTTTTAACCCTCATGTCCTGCAGGGAATTGCAAATATGAGAAGGACTGTCAGTGTCTAACACCCATCCACTATTTGTATCTAAGGCTAATGAGATGTCAATAATTGGAAAAATATAAATCGTATTTGAGGGTCATGCTTTTCCTTTAAGCTCTGAACAGTCATTCTTCTAGTGTCCAAACTTCTTGCATTGTAGACATTGATCACGAGCTACTTTCGGTTTTCCGCATTTGCGCTTCTTGGAGTTTTTCTTTGATATCTTCTTTTTCCCCATCTTTATTTTCTTTGACTTCCCAGAAGTCTTTGAAGAGCCAGCTCCACCATGAGATATAGTGTGGGGTTGTCTTTCTTCAAATCTTGCTTCACCGTGCGTAGCATGTTATGAAGTTCTTCATATGTGTCTTGCATCGAATGCATATGGAAAATTAATACAAAGCCAGCATAAGAACCAGACAAAGAAGACATAATCAAATTATGGCCCAGCCGTTCATCAAACACAATGCCCTGTCGTTCCAAATATCGAATCTAGTCGATCATGTTCAAAACATGAGTGTTGAAAGCTCCTCAATCCTTGAGTTCAGCGCGGAACAATTTCTTAGACCTTCGATAAAGTTCCATCTCTTGATTTGCCTCGAACAACTCATTGAGTGTTCGTATGATGCTCCAAGCATCCGGTACTTCAATAAACTGTCTCAGCAAATCTGGAACCATCGAACCCAAGATTTAGGATTTCACCTTCAGGTTATCATTCTTCCATCTATCAAAAGTTTCTCGCTCTTCTGAAGTGGAGTCAGGATCGATATCAACAGGCAGTGGATTGATAGTGACATAAGTCAACTTTTCATACTTCAAGACAAGGCATATGTTCATTTCTCATTCGAAATAGCTCTCGACTCCTTTTAGCTTATTGGAATCCAAAAGTGTTATCAATGGATTAGTGGTAGCCATCTACGAGACAACATTTTTTAGTAGTAGCAGAACAGTTTTCATTTCAAAAGTGATAACACTAATTGATTATGGAATTTTATATATATTAGTGCCCTCCCACTACTTTACGTAATTCCGTAATCTCCCTTAACAGAAAAATAGAAATTTGACTATCAAAATTTCATAGCGGGAAGTGGATCCCATGAAATTTACTCCAGCCTCACACTAATGACGATATTGGCTTTTGTAAACTTATTAGGTAGACCTCTAAGGTCAATCACTTCATGTGACTCCTAGTTTGGTCCTGAACCGTTCTTATCCTCACATTAATGACGATATTGATTAAGACGTGTTCTAGGTGTGTACTTGTTAATGTGCACTAATGAGCTTCGTATGTACACCCTCACACTAATGATGCTATTGGGTGACTACTTTAACTCATCACGCTACATCTAATGTTTTACCGGAGCGACCTAAGTTCCAAGTACTTATACTCTCACACTAATGACGATATTGGATATAAGTAGTAAGAACTCATTCATCTCTGTATTGACAAGACGGACCATCCAATAATGCTCCAACATTATTAATACTATTACTTAATTAAAGTAATCACCTAATCACGGAAGATTTATTACAATCAAGTCATTAACTTAATTAGGTCAAAGTTTTAATTTAAAACATGCAATATATATCCAATATGTCTTATGCATAATTAAATTAAAATTATTATGGCATAGATTCAAAAACATGTGTTGTGTGGTTAAGCCTTTGCTACTGATACCATTCTGTGGGGCAGTTGTGGAACCCCTGGGTTGGATCGGTGCCCCGGGCAGCGGAAATAGGTCTAACCTATAGATATCAAGTATGGGTGTAATTTTAAAATCATTTAATGAAATACTTTATATTCCATTACGAGTGTATAGGAAAAAATCGGGACTGAATCGGAGTCCGGAAGCTCCAGAAGAGAGAAAATAATTGTTGCGCGAGCGCACATGACGCGTGTGCTACAGTGCACGCGCGCACTGTGCACACACACAGCAGCAAATATTTTTTTTTTTGTTTGTTTTCAATTCATTTCAAAAACTCAGCTCTTTGGAAAATTTCCAGAGAGCTGATTCTATTAGGGTTTATTACCCTAATAGCTTTCGGTCTTCCCTAAACACTTCAAAAACACCCAAAATTAATTTTTAATTTCAAAACCAACATTAACACATGTTATAGAATAAAAATCAAGTTTTTCAAAATATCAAATTTTTTTACAAAAACATAAATTTATTCTAAATACGCATTTGCGTAAATTTTGAATCATTACACAAACCAATTAGAATCCCAATAAGAAATGTCTCGTGAACAATTCTAGGTCACCCAAAGGTGGTCAAGTGATTCTAGAATGGTAGCCATAGCTCTAAGCTTTAATCTAGAGTTCCAAACTCTAATTAATTGTTCTATGTCCAACATGAACATTTTGACCTAATTACAAGCATATTGTGTTTATACTTTCAAAGCATCCTAACACAATTTATTAGCCTTATTTCAACATTAAGCTATGTGATCATGCATCTAATACATAAATAAACATAGCTTAGGAGAAGATCAAACATTACCTAGTAAGCTTGATGCAAAATCCAATCTACTTATCCTTTGTTGAAATCGTCGGAGAACCTCCAAGGTGTGCAAGCTCGACTTCAAGATCCAATCTCGATTTCCAACGCAAGCAAGCTTCACTTCAAGATCTAATCTTGATTTCTCCTTAATGAAATATTTTAGAGACCTCACAAGCTTCTCTAAACACTTCTCTAACTTAGGCTAATTTCTCTAAGAATTTGCTTGTACTTTTACTTGTAATTAAAACCTTCCAAAAGCTTGTTATTTATAGCAAAACTTAGACAATTTTTAATTAATAAAAGTTTTAATCAACTTTTAAGTGGGCTTAATCAAATTTGTCCAAATATATATAATTAGGTGTGGCTAATCTCCATTGTCTCCCACTTTAATTTAATCCAATTAAATCAAGCCAAGGATGAGGAAATGGATTAGTTCAATGTTTGCCACTTTGATTTAATCCAATTAAATCAAGCTAAAATCACATATTATTACATACTCACAATTACCATAATATCCTCAAATAGAGAGATAATTATGACTTTACAATTAAGCCCTTGTGTAATTATTGAATTAATCCAATTAGGTCAAAGTAAATAATCAATGTTATCCAATAACACTTGATTATCTTAGTTGATAATTATAATATCAAATATTATCTTTTATCAAAAATAATCGGCTACCCAAGTGCTCAACGAGTACACTTCATATTGGGACTCTCTAAGTTCAGACATGTTCGTCATATAAGCCTAGCTAATATGTACGCAATTCGGCCACCTCCGAATTCGCGAAAACACGAACGACCTTTCTGAAACTATACAAGTCGAGGTCATCACATATGTTTAACAATCCCTCCATCGTAGGCTATCCGAGTTGTGCTTAGGAAACATAGAAATATACCGTCAAGTTTTCAAGGCGCACATCTTATATCGACATGTCCACGATTCTTCATAACTGATGCGGTCCACCCTAGATGATCGGCTTTGGCCAAAGTCTTTAAGAATCGTGACTTAACTCACATGGATACCTAAACCCCTTATGGTACATATATAGGCCGACAGATCCTATCTTGCTTTGCACTTGATTACTGAGTGCATCGGTCCACACCCAACAAACATCTAGAGGCCAGACCATGAAATGTTTATGACATACATGACATCAAAGTGTGGAGGATCTCACACAAAATCAATGTTATCCTATAGTCAAAGGATTACATATGCTACTCGACTCGAGGAGATTCCTATTGACGGTGGTGTGTACTTCCAACTATTAGGAATCACCTGTGAGTCATTCAGTATTCGCTTCAATGAATACCCACATGTCTATACGAGTTTCCAAAACTCATGGTACATCAGGTTAAACCATTGGAACTCTAATTCCAATATACGACATGTGTTAGTCTTCTAGATTATAGGAATTCGACCGTATTCCAAAAGCAACGACTATGAATATTTACTTTAAGAATAACTTACACCCAGTGTCAAAACTATTCTACGGTTGATGTCATTCTTAGCATATCTATACATCAATCTAATACGCATAATGACAATACCATTAATGAGGTATGAAATGAAAAATGTAGTTATTTTATTAATAAATAATAAAATATATAAATTGGATAAACACTCCAAGCACCAACTCCATCAGCTCTCACGCCAATAAGGATAGACACCATGTATCATTCAAACCATGCGACTGGGTTTGGGTGCACAGAGTGATTTCTAAAGCATATCCAATCCAAGATCCAGCCGAGAGGCGCTAGCCCATTTCAGATACTTGAGAAGATCAATGACAACGCCTATAAAGTGGATCTTCCTGGTGGGTATAATGTTTATGCTTCATTAAACATTTTTTATTTATCTTTGTTTGATGTAGATTCAAGGTCGAATCCTTTTGAGGAGAGGGGGAATGATGAAGCCCATGATGCAGCCCTAGATGCTCAAGGAAGGACCACTACTGTGCACGTTCCAGAGGGTTCAATCACTAGGTCTCGAGATAAGAGGATCCATGAAGTAATGCATGGACTAGTTCACAGTGTTATATCTGACTATTCACAAATACAAATGCGAGCCTTTACTACATTGAATATAGGCTTGAAGATGGATGATCCTTTAATGGTGAACTTTATTCAGGTCGTGGATCATTATGATATTTAGTCTTACTTTAGCTTATTTAATTATTTATTTTACTTTATTTGGGCTTGACATTTGTTTTAATTCGACCCTTTTATTTATATTAGCATATTACTTAGGGGTTATTATTATGTTTGGGAATTATGTTAAGCATGCATAAGTATGCATATAAGGTTAGCCTATGTTAGTTTAGGATACACGCCTGTTAGCGTGTGGGTAGCTTTGTCTTTTCATATTTTTGAGATTACGGTTTTTGGTTAAAGTCTCCTTATAAAATGTTAACTTTTTTTTAACCAACATGTATTTTAATAAAAACACATATTTTGGTGAGTTTGTGAATAACCTTCCACTGGTTCTCATTTAATTTTACTTATTAAAGGTTTGTTAACCCTTTGTGGTGCCCTCATTGGCACTTTAGGTTTATATTGCTTGTTGTTTAGAGGTTTAGAGTTGAATTCAAATTGACTTAACTTTCTTATGAACAATCTCAATCTCGTGTAGGTTTGCTTAACTTATTCCATGTAGGTTCTCATTAGTTTTTTAATAATAAATAATCAGAAATATGATTTTTTTTAAATAAATTTCCATAAAATTAATGTATTAATTTTATATCGATATAGGTCTTAGATAATTTTTTGAAATAAACTTTAAATGAGTTATTATATATATTAAGGCAAGCCTCGACGTTTCCGAGAACTAGACGTCAAATGGATTCATCAAGAAAAATTATGATGTCATATTAAAAAAAGTTAAAAATTTAAAATTAATACATCCTTACACAAACTTTTAAAAAGATTATTAAAAATAAAAAATTCCACTAGTGCTGTAACACCCCGCTAGAGGTAGGATGCTACCGGCATGGGACATGATTGACCCATCTCTATAAGCCTCTAAAATTACGAAAATCTGGCATTATGTATCCTAAAACTGGATAACCTGGATCTCAGTCCAGCATCAAAACGAACATGAAATAAACCTCATAAATCAAAATGGACCTCAGGTCCACACCAAAACATCAAAATCATCACATGAGGGCTTTGTGCCCATATCATCTATAAACACTCCAGGGCTCCGTGGCCATAACATCATAAGCAAATCAAATCAATTACTTAATACAGATGGCGTGCTCAGCACGATAAATAAAATAATGAATCAAATATCCTAACTTCTAAAAACTTCTCCCATGACACTTGCAATGGTGACTGCCACTTGGGTGATCCACATCTCGAGCATGACTTCCAAAGCTGATGTGGTTGACCAATCTAGAAGCCAACCTGCAAAACTAGCAAACTGATTTGGTGTGAGTTTTAAAACTCAGTAAGTAGCCATGCACAACCAAAGCATATAAGTCAAACATGTTATAACATTCACTATCTAAATATATCTGAACTATTAAATCAATGCGAGTCCAAAGTCATCAATTTTCCATGCTCTACTTTTATATATATATATATATATATATATATTGGTCAGTCGAATATGCAACATCCCAAGACATATAAAGAAAAACTTCAAATATCACAGAGTACTTTACTTAACATCAAATTCGTTCTAATTGTATGAATCATGAAGTTACACGTTTATACTTTATCACGATTAAACCTCTTTGAAATATCATCAAATCGGTAAGTCAAAAGAACTTTCTTTATTTCGATAATCTTATGATAGTTTAACATTCGTGACTTATCGCACTCACACGTATCAGTTCAGAAACCATAGCTCACTTCTCTTTCGTTCATGCAAATCCAATCTTCAAAATCTTTGCTTAGATACATGCATAGTAACTCAATCTTACAAAAATTTTAGTCTCTTTCACAATATACGCACATACGATAACGAACTTAGCAAACATACTTCATAACATCTTATACTCGCACCAGATTTCCGGTCATTGATTCATTCCTAAAAAATACACACGATCCATACATCTCACGGGTTATATCATACATACCCATGCACTCAAACATACATACAAGCATCGTGTAACAGACAACGAAACATTCACAACAGTCAACACATCAAAGAACACATAACTCAAACAACACACATGCACACATATCACGTAACACAAACTATCATACGATTTTTCATACACACGCACATACATAGCAAACACTGCTTTACATACATCAAGCATACGAATATACACATTACTTCGAATTCAAATACCATAGCCTTTAACCGTCCTCGTATCATTTACTTATTAATCGAATATAATCCATTTCAGAATTCTTATATGAAGACATTGATACAATGTCTTACCAAATATATATTTCCTTTCATATACGTATCCTATCAATCATGTAATTCTATTACTCAAGAAAGGCTAAGCTTATACCAACCCAACCTCTATATAGTTATATCGTATGCACTAGTCAATAACAAACTTACTCCAATAACGCACATCTTCACATGCTAAAACAAATTCAAAAATCATAAATTGTTCTCTTTACCGATCTTATACACTCAAATCATACTTATCATCTTATGCATATTCAAATACATGTACCCATGCTTATACATATACTTGTTCATTTACATATACACATACATACCATAACATGTTCATACTCTTACATACATCAATAGGCATTAATGTCATTAATCATTTCTCTCCATATCATAACATTACAAAAATTCATACCTGTGGTGGTTGATTATCTTAACCATACTTAATCTCGTACTACGTACAAAAAGCCACCTCATTACTATCTTTTTTTTTAATCCTAATATGTCAATCTTCTTTATATATAAATTAAAACACGAATTCACCAATTCAAGTTCTCATCGCATGGGTTACTTACCTGGCTTCATGAGCACTCCAGGTCCTAGTCAAGTCTGCCAAAACAAATGGCGAAACATCGTTAGAATCGCAACTTATGAAATTCCCGACTTAGCTTTAACAAAGTTCCGGATCTATCTGGGACAATAGAATCAAGTCCGATTTCAATATTTCCAGTTTCAGTGATCTTAAAACATCATTATAAACTAACCCAAATGGTCAGTTAACTTAAATTCTCGATTTACGTGTTTTTGGAAAATCTTCCGAAAACATTTCCGTAAATGCTACGGAAGGGTCCTGAACCCTCCGAACCTACCCGGTTTTATCCAGACATTCTCGTAATATCATATATAACTCATAACTATCATTAAAACCAAAAACACATCTTTATACCCAAAAACCCACTTTTAACGAAAACTTACATATTCTATCGGATAGATCTAATTTGTTCCGTCTTCACTCGGATTCTACCGAATGCTCATATTCAATATACTCAAACAATTCAATTTATATCATTACGCTACTCTACGAAGCTACTGGATACATCCGAATATTTAGCGAAAAACTTGAAATTTGCGGATTTTTACTGGGAGGTCTTACCGAGATTTCGAGGGCATATACAGACTCCAAATGATCCCACGAACGTGCTGGAATCGATGGAATTACGATCGGAGCTACTGTTCACCGACGCGTTACTTTTCACCGAATCATCTTTCCTCGTTTCGTGTGTAACCGTGCACGAAACGAAAAATCTGTCACCGCCAACTTGTAGTACCCTTCGAGAGCTTCGATTTGGCGGGTGGCTCGGGTCATGAAACGAAGCGACGAGCCGGGATCGCGAAACCCATTTACGCGCCTTTCTCCCCTTTTTTTCTCGCCGCTCCGGTCGCCAAATGGGAAATCGCGGCCACCACGTGGCCGGCCTGGTCAAGCGAAGTCAGCGCTGCCGGCGGGCACCGCCGGGTGTGGTCGGCCGGCCATGCGCCGGCCACCTCATCTTTCTCTCTCTTCTCCCTCTCTCTCTCTCGTTTTCTTCTATTCTCTTTCTTTTTTCTTTTTTTTTTTAAATTCTGTAATGATGAACAATAACATATATAGTGCCATTCTCCCAGAAAATTATAAAATTGCCCCCATTTAGAAGAGTATTTTCGGAAATCAGCCATTTTGAAGCCCTTCTGATATGATTTTTGAAAAGTGTTCAACATGACAGTTATTTGTCTTCGAAAAACGAGTCATATGGTTCAAAAATCAGCTCAATCGAAGTTTGTTTGCTAAATTTATAGCTGAAACAAGAAATTTTCGCGCATTTAATGATATAAATAGAAATCGCGTAATCAGTCCTTGAAACCACATATTTTCCAACGCGACGAAACTTCACTTTAAAATATTCCGAATTATTTTCCAACACATAAAACTCTTATTTTTTATTAACATCCCGTTTCAAATCATTAACTTTAATTCGAAAACATTCCAACACAACTCGGGATATTACAAGTGATATAATGTGAAGAGCATCAAAGCAGCATCTTTTTTCGTTCAAATCCTAATTATAAATAAATAAAAACTAATATATACAAAATTTTATTTTTTAATGTGAAAAGAAAGTATCAAATGGGATCTCTTTCTTTCAAATCCTAATTTTTAACACATTAAAAAAAATAAATTATTTTTTCAGAAATATATAAATACCGAGCAAATCCCACACATTTTTTCGTAGCAACAAGAATCCATCAAACACATGGCTCGCTTTTTCTTATCCAAAACCAGAACCGCCATCACCTCCTCTGTCGCCGCCGCCACCACGTGTCGCCAGCGTCACAACCACCTCTGCATCCAATCGTCTCGCCTCGTGACTCTCCGCGCTCAATCGAACCAACCCGACAAGTCGTCCGACATGTACGACTCATCCACCAGCGACCCTCTCATTTCGAAGCTCGAAGACGCAATCCACCGGATAATCGTGCGCCGGTCCGCACCCGATTGGCTCCCTTTCTTGCCCGGATCTTCCTACTGGGTTCCACCTCCCAAATCGCAGTTCTATGGCGTCGCCCAGTTGGTCGAGAAATTGGCCAATCCGTTGACTCCAGAAGAGGCCTTGGCTACCAGCTCTCTTCGTGGCTGGCCTTCATCTGATTATTACATCATAGGTTTGATTTTGATCAGTTTTTGCTTTGATAATTAGGGATTTGGGTTATTATCATTGTGGTCCCTTGAGTTTTTATTATTTAGTCAAATTGGGACTTAGTTTGTCTATTTTTTTCCAAATAGGTCCCTGATACAGTTGATATCTATCTATTAACAGCTAAATTTTGTAATTTCGTAAAATTGAATGAGTATGAACAAATGTTTTAAGTTTGATAGTTATTTGTTTAGAACACTGCTGTGGCTGCATATTATCGTTAGCGTGAAATGTTTAGAAGGGGTTGTAATTAGATTCGATGCTTTAGAGGATTGATTTCATTGTAATTAGTAATTACAAGTTGTTGTAAGAGTGGTAAGACTGTACTGTTGATTAAACTCATTTTTACTGTTTAATTGTAGGTAATGCTTTACTTAAGGCGGAAGAAAATTCGACTTCAAGTAATGAATCTGAATCCGAAGATGAGGAAGGATGAACCATCTTTCTAGCAGAGTTGGCATCTGGGGTGAGTGAGATTTTTATTGGAGTTATTTAGCAGTATATTTTTAATGTGACTAGGGTAAACAATATAGTTAATAATCAAGTAAGAGGATATTGATAACAAATTGGCCTACGAGGCAACAAATATAAACCGGTAATGTTGGATTACAATGTTGTTGTTGAGATATTGGCATATTAGCCGTGATTAAATAGTTAGTTTACTTGTATGTTGCAGTTGAAAGGTTGACAAGTCCTTAGTTTGAATATGTGCTTAGCAGTGTTATCAAAGGCGCCAACCATTGCGCCTAGAGGGTGTCCAGGTAAGGCGACGTGTATTAGGCGCGCGCCTAGGCGATGAGGCGCGCGCCTGATGCCAATGAGTGAGGCGCGCCTTAGGCGTCTGATGCCAAAAATCTTGGTTTTTGACCTGATTTCGTTGATTAAAGCTCACTTTTTTTACTTTTTTTGGTTTTTTTTCCAGCAGAAATAATAACAATAAATCTCATAATTTAACTTAATTTATTTACTTTTGACATGACTCTTAGATAATTTGTTGGGATCGTTAAAAATTATAAGAAAAATTTATATTTTGTAAAATACAAATGTTTGCTATAATATTAATAATAGATCATACATTTATAATTATTGGGGATATAATTTTAACCAAAAGATTAAACCAGTTAATAACAAAATGTACATAAGACAATATAAGTAAATATTAATATCTTAGTTCTTATAGCAACTTAGTTATGAAAATAGTGATGTATATAAATTTAATTGAGTGCAATAATTTATAAATATTTTGTTATAATTTGGTCAAAATATTAAAAAATACTCGAAACAAAATAATTAGAAGAATATACATGTTCCTCTTTCTAATTGAAAAATTATATATATAAATACGCCTCACATTCCTCAGGCGCACGCCTTGGGCCTTGAGGCGCGCGCCTAGGCTCCAAGACCTTTTGCGTCTCGGTGCGCCTTTAATAACACTGGTGCTTAGGGATAATGTGTGTGATTAGGGTGTCATGATAAGATTTTTGGTTGTGGAAACATTCTAGTATAGGTTGTGGGTTTAAGAAATGTTTGATATCTAATAAATTTACAAACACATAGAAGCACCTCATATTGTCCAACTTCAATTTGCTAATGTATACACAAATGTGAATTGGCTTTCCAAACAATCAATGAAAAATTAACACTATCAAACTTTTCAATAAGTGTATCACCTAGTGTCAACTTTGTTAATTTGATACATCATACTTACTTTTTCATGTATGATGTATATAAAAAGTAAACTTATAATTTATACTTCGTATTTAAGCCATTTAGTTGGTGACACAATTACGGATTGACAATGTAATCTCTGAAAACTGAAGGCTTGTTTTTGTTTGAATCAAACCTCAAGGTTGTTTAGTTAAATGCATTCAGTATTGAACATCGAGGATCAATCAATTTACAGCATTGTATCAGATACCTCAATGGTAAGTTTTTCAAATATTAGAAGTAACTGATCGTGGTCCGTACAGCTTATAGCTGTGATGACAATGATGATATTCTATTGAATGAGGATTGATGAAGCTTCTCTTGAGACACATGTTTGATTAAGCATGACAACCACTTCTTAAAACCATGCTTCTTGGAGGACTTAATTGAAGAGGAAGGGTGTCTCCTGTCCAAAAATATGGAAGTTGATAACTTCTTGTCGTCTTGGTGACAATTACATTTCCTAGCAATATTTATGCAGAAATTATACTATCTACATAATATTTTTGAATACTCAATTCATCTTGGTGTATATGCTCTGCATGTCCTATTCTGTCTATGCTTTATTTTGTTGCTGCCATGGTCATGGCATTTGTCTCGTGTCTACTTTCATGTCTCGTAGTTTATTTATTTATTGTATTGCCAAATTTCTTGTATTTGATAAACAAATTACTGCCCGTTTTACTTGAAAAAGCCTTTTAAACCATCAAAAGCTATAATTAAAAAAAAATACTGATCATTGATTTGAATGCTGCATGGTTGTGCAGGTTCATCAGACTTGAAAATTTCTGTAGAAGCAAAAAAGAAGCAGAGAAGCAGCAGAAAATTCATTTGGCAGACATGTGAGTAGTAGGAGCTGCACAGATGCGAGGTGGTTGCCGGAATTGCTTTATATTGTCCCTTATTGTCCCTTATTTAGTTGGTATGATATAGAACTGTATGTTATATTATATATTGTAGATTCCCCTCCGGGTTTGTTAATTTTAAGCTGATTTTACAGTTCAAGTTTAATTTTTCTTAAAAGTGTACATATGGTATATGCTTGTAACAATGATTGAGGTTGTTATTTTGAGCACCCATGTAGTTTATATATTCTATTATCTTGGAAAACGAATATTCATGCTGTGCCTTCTTTTTTTTTTTTTTTTTAAAAAAAATATTTGTTTACTTTGGATTTGGATGAGATAAGAAGTTGGTGTTTGGATTTTGCAAGTATAATTGTATTATAAAAGGCGAAAGAAAATGCATAAAATTTGATCAAAAGTTTTGATGGTAAAGAATACCAAGTTATTAAACTCTGTTAATCTTTATAATACTCAGTAAAAGCGTCTACAAACTTGAAAATCACTGGAAATTTTCCATAATTTACAGTACTTTTTGTTTTTTTTTTTAAATTGGAAAAAACTTATCCTAAAATAAATCGGCATCTACTTAATTTTATAAAATTTTAGGATAAAGAACATTTATTATAAACATGGTCCGGAGGAGGTTTTTTTTTTCCTTGCCACAAATATTGTTTCCATAATTTAAACTATTAGCCAAACAGATAACAAGTTAAGGCAAAATCTATTTCTTTCACATAAATTTACAAATTTTGCAAAATATCAATACAAGACATCCTCAGCATAATGGTTATTTCTAATAAAAGGGATCACAGCTTCAACTCGGTGATTCTTTAAACCCCTGAAATAATTTACATCTCAGAGAAGGAAATTCAGTACACTCCTGACACCAGAGATTTCAAAGAATGATTCATGCATTTCACCATCATCGGTATAAAGAAACTCAGAATACATGACACATAAACAAAAGGATTTTTTTAAAAAAAAAAGAAGATTTATTGAAAATTGACGATGAACGGACTCACTCCTTGTGCCTGTGCAGTTTTTCGAAAAGGACTCCGGAGGGAACCAAACAATTTTCATCTTTGCTGTTTGCTCTGCATTCAAATACCAGAGCTATTTAACAAACTGACTCCAGTGAGTCATACATAAATTCACGAGTTTTAGCCACAGAAATAAATATTGGAGCTAATCGACAAACTGAGGAAGAGTGCATCCAGAAGTCACAAAATTTAAAAACGAAAAACGAAAAATAGCACCCACAGATGCGTAGACCCCCAATTATATATTGGCCCAGAGTAAAAAGGATAAATATGTCTGCGTGTA